>JAGSMR010000041.1:2645000-2880000 GCA_029286605.1 Sericinus montela | reverse complement strand
ATTATTATTATTATTATTATTATTATTATTATTATTATTATTATTATTATTATTATTATTATTATTATTATTATTATTATTATTATTATTATTATTATTATTATTATTATTATTATTATTATTATTATTATTATTATTATTATTATTATTATTATTATTATTATTATTATTATTATTATTATTATTATTATTATTATTATTATTATTATTATTATTATTATTATTATTATTATTATTATTATTATTATTATTATTATTATTATTATTATTATTATTATTATTATTATTATTATTATTATTATTATTATTATTATTATTATTATTATTATTATTATTATTATTATTATTATTATTATTATTATTATTATTATTATTATTATTATTATTATTATTATTATTATTATTATTATTATTATTATTATTATTATTATTATTATTATTATTATTATTATTATTATTATTATTATTATTATTATTATTATTATTATCTTTACCTGTTTTAGCAGGAGCTATTACTATACTTCTAACAGATCGAAATTTAAACACTTCATTTTTTTTTTTTTTTTTTTTTTTTTTTTTTTTTTTTTTTTTTTTTTTTTTTTTTTTTTTTTTTTTTTTTTTTTTTTTTTTTTTTTTTTTTTTTTTTTTTTTTTTTTTTTTTTTTTTTTTTTTTTTTTTTTTTTTTTATAGTTATACCTATTATAATTGGAGGATTTGGTAATTGATTAGTACCTCTAATATTAGGAGCCCTGATATAGCTTTCCCCGTATAAATAATATAAGATTTTGATTATTACCACCTTCTTTAACTTTATTAATTTCGAGAAGAATTGTAGAAAATGGTGCAGGTACAGGATGAACCGTTTACCCCCTCTTTCTTCTAATATTGCTCATAGAGGAAGATCTGTTGATTTAGCTATTTTTCTCTTCACTTAGCAGGTATTTCTTCAATTTTAGGAGCTATTAATTTTATTACCACAATTATTAATATACGAATTAATAATATATCATTTGATCAAATACCTTTATTTGTTTGAGCTGTAGGTATTACAGCATTATTATTATTATTATTATCTTTACCTGTTTTAGCAGGAGCTATTACTATACTTCTAACAGATCGAAATTTAAACACTTCATTTTTGATCCAGCCGGAGGAGGTGACCCAATTTTATATCATTATTGACTATAAAGCTTATAATAAAAGAGATTTATCTCGTTAATAAATTTACAATTTATCGCTTAATTACTCAGCCATTTTATTAAGCGAAAATGACTTTATTCTACAAATCATAAAGATATTGGTACTTTATATTTTATTTTTGGTATTTGAGCTGGATTAGTAGGAACCTCTCTAAGATTATTAATTCGAACTGAATTAGGTAATCCAGGTTCTTTAATTGGAGATGATCAAATTTATAATACTATTGTTACAGCTCATGCTTTTATTATAATTTTTTATAGTTATACCTATTATAATTGGAGGATTTGGTAATTGATTAGTACCTCTAATATTAGGAGCCCTGATATAGCTTTCCCCGTATAAATAATATAAGATTTTGATTATTACCACCTTCTTTAACTTTATTAATTTTATTAATTTCGAGAAGAATTGTAGAAAATGGTGCAGGTACAGGATGAACCGTTTACCCCCCTCTTTCTTCTAATATTGCTCATAGAGGAAGATCTGTTGATTTAGCTATTTTTTCTCTTCACTTAGCAGGTATTTCTTCAATTTTAGGAGCTATTAATTTTATTACCACAATTATTAATATACGAATTAATAATATATCATTTGATCAAATACCTTTATTTGTTTGAGCTGTAGGTATTACAGCATTATTATTATTATTATCTTTACCTGTTTTAGCAGGAGCTATTACTATACTTCTAACAGATCGAAATTTAAACACTTCATTTTTTTGATCCAGCCGGAGGAGGTGACCCAATTTTATATCAACATTTATTCTGATTTTTTGGACATCCTGAAGTTTATATTCTTATTCTACCAGGATTTGGTATAATTTCCCATATTATTTCACAAGAAAGAGGAAAAAAAGAAACATTTGGTTGTTTAGGAATAATTTATGCTATAATAGCAATTGGATTATTAGGATTCATTGTTTGAGCTCATCATATATTTACTGTAGGAATAGATATTGATACTCGAGCCTATTTTACTTCTGCTACTATAATTATTGCTGTACCTACTGGAATTAAAATTTTTAGCTGATTAGCTACTCTTCACGGATCTCAAATTAATTATAGACCTTCAATTTTATGAAGATTAGGATTTGTATTTTTATTTACTGTAGGAGGATTAACAGGAGTAATTTTAGCTAATTCATCAATCGACGTAACATTACATGATACTTATTATGTAGTAGCTCATTTTCATTATGTATTATCAATAGGAGCAGTATTTGCTATTATAGGAGGATTTATTCACTGATATCCATTATTTACAGGATTATCTTTAAATCCTTATTTTTTAAAAATTCAATTTATTTCTATATTTATTGGAGTAAATTTAACTTTTTTCCCTCAACATTTTCTAGGACTAGCTGGAATACCTCGACGATATTCAGATTATCCTGATAATTTTTCTTCATGAAATATCATTTCATCATTTGGATCATATATTTCTTTATTATCAATAATAATAATAATAATAATTATTTGAGAATCTATAATTAATCAACGAATTATTTTATTTTCCTTAAATATACCATCATCTATTGAATGATTACAAAATATACCTCCTTCAGAACATTCTTATAATGAATTACCTATTTTAAGAAACTTCTAATATGGCAGATTACATGTAATGGATTTAAACCCCATTTATAAAGGATTATCCTTTTTTTAGAAATGGCAACCTGATCTAATTTTAATCTTCAAAATAGAGCTTCACCTTTAATAGAACAAATTATCTTTTTTTCATGATCATACTTTAATTATTTTAATTATAATTACTATTTTAGTAAGATATTTAATAATTAACTTATTTTTAAATCAATATATTAATCGATTTTTATTAGAAGGGCAAATAATTGAATTAATTTGAACTATTATTCCAGCTATCACATTAATTTTTATCGCCCTTCCTTCATTACGATTATTATATTTAATAGATGAATTAAATAATCCTTTAATTACCTTAAAATCTATTGGACATCAATGATATTGAAGTTATGAATATTCCGATTTTAATAACATTGAATTTGACTCTTATATAATTCAATATGATAACTCAAAAATTAATAATTTTCGTTTATTAGATGTAGATAATCGAATTATTTTACCTATAAATAATCAAATTCGAATTATAGTTACTGCAACTGATGTAATTCATTCTTGAACTATTCCTTCCTTAGGGGTAAAAATTGATGCCAATCCAGGACGTTTAAATCAAACTAGATTTTTTATTAATCGTCCTGGAATTTTTTTTGGACAATGTTCAGAAATTTGTGGAGCAAATCATAGATTTATACCAATTATAATTGAAAGAATTTCAATTAAAAACTTTATTAATTGAATTAATAATTATTCATCATTAGATGACTGAAAGCAAGTACTGGTCTCTTAAACCATTTTATAGTAAATTAGCATTTACTTCTAATGAAAGAATTAGTTAATTAATAACATAAATATGTCAAATTTAAATTATTACTTTAGTAATATTCTTTTATTCCTCAAATAATACCATTAAATTGATTAATATACTTTTTTTTTTTTATTATAATTTTCATTATATTTAATAGATGAATTAAATAATCCTTTAATTACCTTAAAATCTATTGGACATCAATGATATTGAAGTTATGAATATTCCGATTTTAATAACATTGAATTTGACTCTTATATAATTCAATATGATAACTCAAAAATTAATAATTTTCGTTTATTAGATGTAGATAATCGAATTATTTTACCTATAAATAATCAAATTCGAATTATAGTTACTGCAACTGATGTAATTCATTCTTGAACTATTCCTTCCTTAGGGGTAAAAATTGATGCCAATCCAGGACGTTTAAATCAAACTAGATTTTTTATTAATCGTCCTGGAATTTTTGGACAATGTTCAGAAATTTGTGGAGCAAATCATAGATTTATACCAATTATAATTGAAAGAATTTCAATTAAAAACTTTATTAATTGAATTAATAATTATTCATCATTAGATGACTGAAAGCAAGTACTGGTCTCTTAAACCATTTTATAGTAAATTAGCATTTACTTCTAATGAAAGAATTAGTTAATTAATAACATAAATATGTCAAATTTAAATTATTACTTTAGTAATATTCTTTTATTCCTCAAATAATACCATTAAATTGATTAATATACTTTTTTTTTTTTATTATAATTTTCATTATATTTAATAGATGAATTAAATAATCCTTTAATTACCTTAAAATCTATTGGACATCAATGATATTGAAGTTATGAATATTCCGATTTTAATAACATTGAATTTGACTCTTATATAATTCAATATGATAACTCAAAAATTAATAATTTTCGTTTATTAGATGTAGATAATCGAATTATTTTACCTATAAATAATCAAATTCGAATTATAGTTACTGCAACTGATGTAATTCATTCTTGAACTATTCCTTCCTTAGGGGTAAAAATTGATGCCAATCCAGGACGTTTAAATCAAACTAGATTTTTTATTAATCGTCCTGGAATTTTTTTGGACAATGTTCAGAAATTTGTGGAGCAAATCATAGATTTATACCAATTATAATTGAAAGAATTTCAATTAAAAACTTTATTAATTGAATTAATAATTATTCATCATTAGATGACTGAAAGCAAGTACTGGTCTCTTAAACCATTTTATAGTAAATTAGCATTTACTTCTAATGAAAGAATTAGTTAATTAATAACATAAATATGTCAAATTTAAATTATTACTTTAGTAATATTCTTTTATTCCTCAAATAATACCATTAAATTGATTAATATACTTTTTTTTTTTTTTTTTTTTTTATTATAATTTTCATTATATTTAATAGATGAATTAAATAATCCTTTAATTACCTTAAAATCTATTGGACATCAATGATATTGAAGTTATGAATATTCCGATTTTAATAACATTGAATTTGACTCTTATATAATTCAATATGATAACTCAAAAATTAATAATTTTCGTTTATTAGATGTAGATAATCGAATTATTTTACCTATAAATAATCAAATTCGAATTATAGTTACTGCAACTGATGTAATTCATTCTTGAACTATTCCTTCCTTAGGGGTAAAAATTGATGCCAATCCAGGACGTTTAAATCAAACTACATTTTTCTTAATTACAGTAATCTTTTAATTTTTGATGTAGAAATTGCATTAATTTTTCCTATTATTAAAACATTTTATTTAATTAATTTTATTAATATATTTAAAGTAAGATTTTTTTTTTTTTTTTTTTTTTTTTTTTTTTTTTTTTTTTTTTTTTTTTTTTTTTTTTTTTTTTTTTTTTTTTTTTTTTTTTTTTTTTTTTTTTTTTTTTTTTTTTTTTTTTTTTTTTTTTTTTTTTTTTTTTTTTTTTTTTTTTTTTTTTTTTTTTTTTTTTTTTTTTTTTTTTTTTTTTTTTTTTTTTTTTTTTTTTTTTTTTTTTTTTTTTTTTTTTTTTTTTTTTTTTTTTTTTTTTTTTTTTTTTTTTTTTTTTTTTTTTTTTTTTTTTTTTTTTTTTTTTTTTTTTTTTTTTTTTTTTTTTTTTTTTTTTTTTTTTTTTTTTTTTTTTTTTTTTTTTTTTTTTTTTTTTTTTTTTTTTTTTTTTTTTATTTAAATATTTCTAAAAAATTTTAAAAATAAAGTGCCTGATTAAAAGGATTATTCTGATAGAATAAATAATGTAATTTTTACCTTTATTATACTTTATAGAATTAAACTATATCTAATAATATCAAAAATTATTGTGCATCTTACACTAAAATATAATTTATTATTATATTGAATTTAAAAATTTTATTGGGAAATAATCAATTTATAGGTTCTACTTTTATTTTTATTTCTTTATTTTCATTTATTTTATTTAATAATTTTTAGGCTTATTTCCTTATATTTTTACTAGAACAAGACATTTAACTTTATCTTTATCAATTTCTCTTTCTCTTTGATTAAGATTTATACTATATGGTTGAATTAATAATTATCAACATATATTTATTCATATAATTCCACAAGGAACCCCTAATATTTTAATACCTTTTATAGTTTTAATTGAAACAATTAGAAATATTATTCGTCCCGGAACTTTAGCTGTTCGATTAACAGCTAATATAATCGCTGGTCACCTACTACTAACTTTATTAAGAAGAACAGCAAATAATTTATCTTTATTCATAATTTTATTTTTAATTATTATTCAAATTATATTATTAATTCTTGAATCAGCTGTTGCTATTATTCAATCTTATGTAATTTCCATTCTTAGAACTCTTTATTCTAGTGAAGTAAATTAATGACAATAAATCATAATCATCCATACCACTTAGTAGATTATAGACCTTGACCTTTAACAGGAGCTATTGGGGTAATAACTTTTGTTACTGGTCTAACTAAATGATTTCATAATTTTAACATAAATTTATTAATTTTAGGATATATTATTATTATTATTATTATTATTATTATTATTATTATTATTATTATTATTAATTTTATTAACAATTTAGGATGAATACTATCTGCTTTGATAATAAGAGAAAATTTATGATTATTTTACTTATTATTATATTCATTTTTAATTAGAATTATATGTTTTATTTTAATAATTTAAACATATATTTTATTAATCAATTATTTTTAATTATTATTCAAATTATATTATTAATTCTTGAATCAGCTGTTGCTATTATTCAATCTTATGTAATTTCCATTCTTAGAACTCTTTATTCTAGTGAAGTAAATTAATGACAATAAATCATAATCATCCATACCACTTAGTAGATTATAGACCTTGACCTTTAACAGGAGCTATTGGGGTAATAACTTTTGTTACTGGTCTAACTAAATGATTTCATAATTTTAACATAAATTTATTAATTTTATTAATAATAATATAATTTTATTTATTAACACTTTTAGAATAATTTCTTTATTAGGTATCATTATTAGAACTTTTTTTTTTTTTTTTTTTTTTTTTTTTTTTTTTTTTTATTATTATTATTATTATTATTATTATTATTATTATTATTATTATTATTATCTTTACCTGTTTTAGCAGGAGCTATTACTATACTTCTAACAGATCGAAATTTAAACACTTCATTTTTGATCCAGCCGGAGGAGGTGACCCAATTTTATATCATTATTGACTATAAAGCTTATAATAAAAGAGATTTATCTCGTTAATAAATTTACAATTTATCGTTTAATTACTCAGCCATTTTATTAAGCGAAAATGACTTTATTCTACAAATCATAAAGATATTGGTACTTTATATTTTATTTTTGAAACTTTATTTTAAATAAACTTCACAATGAATTTAAAATTTTATTGGGAAATAATCAATTTATAGGTTCTACTTTTATTTTTATTTCTTTATTTTCATTTATTTTATTTAATTAATTTTTCCTATTATTAAAACATTTTATTTAATTAATTTTATTACCACAATTATTAATATACGAATTAATAATATATCATTTGATCAAATACCTTTATTTGTTTGAGCTGTAGGTATTACAGCATTATTATTATTATTATTATTATTATTATTATTATTATTATTATTATTATTATTATTATTATTATTATTATTATTATTATTATTATTATTATTATTATTATTATTATTATTATTATTATCTTTACCTGTTTTAGCAGGAGCTATTACTATACTTCTAACAGATCGAAATTTAAACACTTCATTTTTGATCCAGCCGGAGGAGGTGACCCAATTTTATATCATTATTGACTATAAAGCTTATAATAAAAGAGATTTATCTCGTTAATAAATTTACAATTTATCGTTTAATTACTCAGCCATTTTATTAAGCGAAAATGACTTTATTCTACAAATCATAAAGATATTGGTACTTTATATTTTATTTTTGGTATTTGAGCTGGATTAGTAGGAACCTCTCTAAGATTATTAATTCGAACTGAATTAGGTAATCCAGGTTCTTTAATTGAGATGATCAAATTTATAATACTATTGTTACAGCTCATGCTTTTATTATAATTTTTTATAGTTATACCAATTATAATTGAAAGAATTTCAATTAAAAACTTTATTAATTGAATTAATAATTATTCATCATTAGATGACTGAAAGCAAGTACTGGTCTCTTAAACCATTTTATAGTAAATTAGCATTTACTTCTAATGAAAGAATTAGTTAATTAATAACATAAATATGTCAAATTTAAATTATTACTTTAGTAATATTCTTTTATTCCTCAAATAATACCATTAAATTGATTAATATACTTTTTTTTTTTTATTATAATTTTCATTATATTTAATATTATAAACTATTTTATTTTTAATAATAATAATAATTATTTGAGAATCTATAATTAATCAACGAATTATTTTATTTTCCTTAAATATACCATCATCTATTGAATGATTACAAAATATACCTCCTTCAGAACATTCTTATAATGAATTACCTATTTTAAGAAACTTCTAATATGGCAGATTACATGTAATGGATTTAAACCCCATTTATAAAGGATTATCCTTTTTTTTTAGAAATGGCAACCTGATCTAATTTTAATCTTCAAAATAGAGCTTCACCTTTAATAGAACAAATTATCTTTTTTTCATGATCATACTTTAATTATTTTAATTATAATTACTATTTTAGTAAGATATTTAATAATTAACTTATTTTTAAATCAATATATTAATCGATTTTTATTAGAAGGGCAAATAATTGAATTAATAATTATTCATCATTAGATGACTGAAAGCAAGTACTGGTCTCTTAAACCATTTTATAGTAAATTAGCATTTACTTCTAATGAAAGAATTAGTTAATTAATAACATAAATATGTCAAATTTAAATTATTACTTTAGTAATATTCTTTTATTCCTCAAATAATACCATTAAATTGATTAATATACTTTTTTTTTTTTTTATTATAATTTTCATTATATTTAATAGATGAATTAAATAATCCTTTAATTACCTTAAAATCTATTGGACATCAATGATATTGAAGTTATGAATATTCCGATTTTAATAACATTGAATTTGACTCTTATATAATTCAATATGATAACTCAAAAATTAATAATTTTCGTTTATTAGATGTAGATAATCGAATTATTTTACCTATAAATAATCAAATTCGAATTATAGTTACTGCAACTGATGTAATTCATTCTTGAACTATTCCTTCCTTAGGGGTAAAAATTGATGCCAATCCAGGACGTTTAAATCAAACTAGATTTTTTATTAATCGTCCTGGAATTTTTTTTGGACAATGTTCAGAAATTTGTGGAGCAAATCATAGATTTATACCAATTATAATTGAAAGAATTTCAATTAAAAACTTTATTAATTGAATTAATAATTATTCATCATTAGATGACTGAAAGCAAGTACTGGTCTCTTAAACCATTTTATAGTAAATTAGCATTTACTTCTAATGAAAGAATTAGTTAATTAATAACATAAATATGTCAAATTTAAATTATTACTTTAGTAATATTCTTTTATTCCTCAAATAATACCATTAAATTGATTAATATACTTTTTTTTTTTTATTATAATTTTCATTATATTTAATATTATAAACTATTTTATTTTTAATAATAATAATAATAAAAATTTATTTTCTTTAAATATTTCTAAAAAAATTTTAAAAAATTTTAATTGAAAATGATAAATAATCTTTTCTCTATTTTTGATCCTACAACTAACTTATTCAATTTTCCTTTTAATTGAATAAGAACTTTATTAGGAATTATATTTATTCCTTGTATATATTGAATAATTCCTAACCGACATTTTATTTTTTGAAACTTTATTTTAAATAAACTTCACAATGAATTTAAAATTTTATTGGGAAATAATCAATTTATAGGTTCTACTTTTATTTTTATTTCTTTATTTTCATTTATTTTATTTAATAATTTTTTAGGTTTATTTCCTTATATTTTTACTAGAACAAGACATTTAACTTTATCTTTATCAATTTCTCTTTCTCTTTGATTAAGATTTATACTATATGGTTGAATTAATAATTATCAACATATATTTATTCATATAATTCCACAAGGAACCCCTAATATTTTAATACCTTTTATAGTTTTAATTGAAACAATTAGAAATATTATTCGTCCCGGAACTTTAGCTGTTCGATTAACAGCTAATATAATCGCTGGTCACCTACTACTAACTTTATTAAGAAGAACAGCAAATAATTTATCTTTATTCATAATTTTATTTTAATTATTATTCAAATTATATTATTAATTCTTGAATCAGCTGTTGCTATTATTCAATCTTATGTAATTTCCATTCTTAGAACTCTTTATTCTAGTGAAGTAAATTAATGACAATAAATCATAATCATCCATACCACTTAGTAGATTATAGACCTTGACCTTTAACAGGAGCTATTGGGGTAATAACTTTTGTTACTGGTCTAACTAAATGATTTCATAATTTTAACATAAATTTATTAATTTTAGGATATATTATTATTATTTTAACAATATATCAATGATGACGAGATATTTGCCGTGAAGGAACTTTTCAAGGAAAACATACCATTTTAGTATCTAAAGGATTACGATGAGGAATAATTTTATTCATTATTTCTGAAGTATTTTTTTTTTTATCTTTTTTTTGAGCTTTTTTTCATAGAAGATTATCACCAAATATTGAAATTGGATCTATATGACCTCCCTCTAATATTACTCCATTTAATCCATTCCAAATCCCACTATTAAATACTATTATTTTAATTACTTCTGGAATTTCTGTAACTTGAGCTCATCACGCTTTAATAGAAAATAATTTCTCTCAAACATTTCAAAGTCTTTTCATCACAATTATATTAGGAATTTATTTTACTTTATTACAAGCATATGAATATTATGAAGCACCTTTTACAATTGCTGATAGAATTTACGGATCAACTTTTTTTATAGCAACAGGATTCCACGGTCTCCACGTAATTATTGGAACAATATTTCTAATTACATGTTTTTTTCGACATTTAAATAATCATTTTTCAAATAATCATCATTTTGGATTTGAAGCAGCAGCTTGATATTGACATTTTGTTGATGTAGTATGATTATTCCTTTATATCTCCATTTATTGATGAGGAAATTAATTTATTTATATAATATATTTAGTATATTTGACTTCCAATCAAAAAGTTTAATTAATTTAATATAAATAATTATATTAATTTCAATTATATCAATATTAATATTTATTATTTCTAATATTATAATAATTTTATCATTAATTTTATCAAAAAAATCATTTTTAGATCGAGAAAAATGTTCACCATTTGAATGTGGATTTGACCCTAAATCATCCGCCCGAATTCCATTTTCTTTACATTTTTTCTTAATTACAGTAATCTTTTTAATTTTTGATGTAGAAATTGCATTAATTTTTCCTATTATTAAAACATTTTATTTAATTAATTTTATTAATATATTTAAAGTAAGATTTTTTTTTTTATTAATATTATTAATTGGATTATATCATGAATGAAACCAAAATATACTTAATTGAATTAATTAGGATTATAGTTTAATTTAAAACATTTGATTTGCAATCAAAAAATATTGTAACCAATTTATCTTAAATAAGAAGCAACTTGCATTTAATTTCGACTTAAAAGAAAGAGTTTAATTAACTCCTTATTTATTAATTGAAACCAAAATAGAGGTATATCACTGTTAATGATATTATTGAATAATAATTCCAATTAAATTTGAAATATAATTAAAATTAAGCTGCTAACTTAATTTATAGTGATTAAATTCATTAATATTTCTATTTATATAGTTTATATATATATAAAACATTACATTTTCACTGTAAAAAAAAATAAATTATTTTATAAATATTTAAAGATTTAATAATCTCCCTAATATCTTCAATATTATACTCTATATAAGCTATTTAAATTAAATTAATATCAATATAATAAATAAAATTCATAAAATAAATCTAAATAAATAAATCTTAAAATTATTTATTTGAAAAAAATAATAAAAATATTCTTTTCAATATAATATAATCTTCATCATATAATTTATAAACTGATAATAAATTATAATCACTAATTATTAAATATATTAATATACGAATAGTATAAAATATTGTTAAACCTGATAATAATAATAAAAATAGAATAATTTTTAAAATATTATATATTCCTTGCCCACTATACAACTCTCTTCAACCTATATCAATTTTTTAATAAATTTTGCCCAAATTTTAAAAAATAATAATTTAAACCATAAGTTGATAACATAGGTATAAATCATATTATATATATATATATATATATATATATATATATATATATATATATATATATATATATATATATATATATATATATATATATATATATATATATATATATATATATATATATATATATATATATATATATATATATATATATATATATATATATATATATATATATATATATATATATATATATATATATATATATATATATATATATATATATATATATATATATATATATATATATATATATATATATATATATATATATATATATATATATATATATATATATATATATATATATATATATATATATATATATATATATATATATATATATATATATATATATATATATATATATATATATATATATATATATATATATATATATATATATATATATATATATATATATATATATATATATATATATATATATATATATATATATATATATATATATATATATATATATATATATATATATATATATATATATATATATATATATATATATATATATATATATATATATATATATATATATATATATATATATATATATATATATATATATATATATATATATATATATATATATATATATATATATATATATATATATATATATATATATATATATATATATATATATATATATATATATATATATATATATATATATATATATATATATATATATATATATATATATATATATATATATATATATATATATATATATATATATATATATATATATATATATATATATATATATATATATATATATATATATATATATATATATATATATATATATATATATATATATATATATATATATATATATATATATATATATATATATATATATATATATATATATATATATATATATATATATATATATATATATATATATATATATATATATATATATATATATATATATATATATATATATATATATATATATATATATATATATATATATATATATATATATATATATATATATATATATATATATATATATATATATATATATATATATATATATATATATATATATATATATATATATATATATATATATATATATATATATATATATATATATATATATATATATATATATATATATATATATATATATATATATATATATATATATATATATATATATATATATATATATATATATATATATATATATATATATATATATATATATATATATATATATATATATATATATATATATATATATATATATATATATATATATATATATATATATATATATATATATATATATATATATATATATATATATATATATATATATATATATATATATATATATATATATATATATATATATATATATATATATATATATATATATATATATATATATATATATATATATATATATATATATATATATATATATATATATATATATATATATATATATATATATATATATATATATATATATATATATATATATATATATATATATATATATATATATATATATATATATATATATATATATATATATATATATATATATATATATATATATATATATATATATATATATATATATATATATATATATATATATATATATATATATATATATATATATATATATATATATATATATATATATATATATATATATATATATATATATATATATATATATATATATATATATATATATATATATATATATATATATATATATATATATATATATATATATATATATATATATATATATATATATATATATATATATATATATATATATATATATATATATATATATATATATATATATATATATATATATATATATATATATATATATATATATATATATATATATATATATATATATATATATATATATATATATATATATATATATATATATATATATATATATATATATATATATATATATATATATATATATATATATATATATATATATATATATATATATATATATATATATATATATATATATATATATATATATATATATATATATATATATATATATATATATATATATATATATATATATATATATATATATATATATATATATATATATATATATATATATATATATATATATATATATATATATATATATATATATATATATATATATATATATATATATATATATATATATATATATATATATATATATATATATATATATATATATATATATATATATATATATATATATATATATATATATATATATATATATATATATATATATATATATATATATATATATATATATATATATATATATATATATATATATATATATATATATATATATATATATATATATATATATATATATATATATATATATATATATATATATATATATATATATATATATATATATATATATATATATATATATATATATATATATATATATATATATATATATATATATATATATATATATATATATATATATATATATATATATATATATATATATATATATATATATATATATATATATATATATATATATATATATATATATATATATATATATATATATATATATATATATATATATATATATATATATATATATATATATATATATATATATATATATATATATATATATATATATATATATATATATATATATATATATATATATATATATATATATATATATATATATATATATATATATATATATATATATATATATATATATATATATATATATATATATATATATATATAAACTATATAAATAGAAATATTAATGAATTTAATCACTATAAATTAAGTTAGCAGCTTAATTTTAATTATATTTGGTCTAATAATTAATAAAATCATTGAAAAAACAAATAATAAAACTAAAATAATAAAACGATTTAAATTTAATTCAGAAGATATATAACTTGAACTATAATAAATTACTGAAGAAGAAATTATTATAACAAATATTATAAATAATAAAGATATTCAATCTAATAAAATAGATATTACTACATTTATAGAATTAAAAGAAATAATCTCCCACTCAAAAATATAATATAATCTTCATCATATAATTTATAAACTGATAATAAATTACTGAAGAAGAAATTATTATAACAAATATTATAAATAATAATAATATTAATAAAAAATATAATATAATCTTCATCATATAATTTATAAACTGATAATAAATTATAAAAAAAATTAATTAATCTAAAAAAAAAAAAAAAAAAAATCTAATAATTTTTATAGAAAAATCATTATTTATAAAATTTAAATAAAAATATAATATAATCTTCATCATATAATTTATAAACTGATAATAAATTACTGAAGAAGAAATTATTATAACAAATATTATAAATAATAATAATATTATTATTATTATTATTATTATTATTATTATTATTATTATTATTATTATTATTATTATTATTATTATTATTATTATTATTATTATTATTATTATTATTATTATTATTATTATTATTATTATTATTATTATTATTATTATTATTATTATTATTATTATTATTATTATTATTATTATTATTATTATTATTATTATTATTATTATTATTATTATTATTATTATTATTATTATCAGGGTTTTATTCTAAGGATTTAATTTTAGAGATAGTTAGAATAAGAAATTTAAATTGAATGATTTTTTATTATACTATATTTCTACTGGATTAACAATATTTTATACTATTCGTATATTAATATATTTATTATATGAATAATAAATTATAATCACTAATTATTAAATATATTAATATATTTAATAATTAGTGATTATAATTTATTATCAAAATATTAAATCTTATAATGCTGGAATATTAACAGCTTTATCAAATCGAATTGGGGATGTAATAATTTTAATAGTTATTTCATGAATAATAAATTATAATCACTAATTATTAAATATATTAATATATTTAATAATTAGTGATTATAATTTATTATCAAAATATTAAATCTTATAATGCTGGAATATTAACAGCTTTATCAAATCGAATTGGGGATGTAATAATTTTAATTATATTTGGTCTAATAATTAATAAAAATCTAATAATTTTTATAGAAAAATCATTATTTATAAAATTTAAATAAAAATATAATATAATCTTCATCATATAATTTATAAACTGATAATAAATTATAATCACTAATTATTAAATATATTAATATACGAATAGTATAAAATATTGTTAATCCAGTAGAAATATAGTATAATTAATAAAAATCTAATAATTTTTATAGAAAAATCATTATTTATAAAATTTAAATAATTTAATAAAAAATATAATATAATCTTCATCATATAATTTATAAACTGATAATAAATTACTGAAGAAGAAATTATTATAACAAATATTATAAATAATAATAAAATTTTTAAAAATTTTATTATTATTTTATAAAATTTAAATAAAAATATAATATAATCTTCATCATATAATTTATAAACTGATAATAAATTACTGAAGAAGAAATTATTATAACAAATATTATAAATAATAATAAAAATATTCTTTTCAATATAATATAATCTTCATCATATAATTTATAAACTGATAATAAATTATAATCACTAATTATTAAATATATTAATAAAAAAAAATCTAATAATTTTTATAGAAAAATCATTATTTATAAAATTTAAATAAAAATATAATATAATCTTCATCATATAATTTATAAACTGATAATAAATTACTGAAGAAGAAATTATTATAACAAATATTATAAATAATAATAAAATTTTTAAAAATTTTATTATTATTATTATTATTATTATTATTATTATTATTATTATTATTATTATTATTATTATTATTATTATTATTATTATTATTATTATTATTATTATTATTATTATTATTATTATTATTATTATTATTATTATTATTATTATTATTATTATTATTATTATTATCAGGGTTTTATTCTAAGGATTTAATTTTAGAGATAGTTAGAATAAGAAATTTAAATTGAATGATTTTTTATTATACTATATTTCTACTGGATTAACAATATTTTATACTATTCGTATATTAATATATTTAATAATTAGTGATTATAATTTATTATTCATGAAATAACTATTAAAATTATTTTATAAAATTTAAATAAAAATATAATATAATCTTCATCATATAATTTATAAACTGATAATAAATTACTGAAGAAGAAATTATTATAACAAATATTATAAATAATAATAATATTATTATTATTATTATTATTATTATTATCAGGGTTTTATTCTAAGGATTTAATTTTAGAGATAGTTAGAATAAGAAATTTAAATTGAATGATTTTTTTATTATACTATATTTCTACTGGATTAACAATATTTTATACTATTCGTATATTAATATATTTAATAATTAGTGATTATAATTTATTATCAGTTTATAAATTATATGATGAAGATTATATTATATTGAAAAGAATATTTTTATTATTATTTATAAGATTAATTTCAGGAAGATTTTTAATATGAATAATTTTTAATTATCCATATATAATTTATTTACCTATAAATATAAAAATAATAGTAATTTATGTTAGATTAATAGGTTTATTTATAGGTTATTTAATTAGAAATATAAAAATTTATTCTTTAAATAAATTTTTAATAGTTTATAGATTAAGAAATTTTTTATCTATAATATGATTTATACCTATGTTATCAACTTATGGTTTAAATTATTATTTTTTAAAATTTGGGCAAAATTTATTAAAAAAAATTGATATAGGTTGAAGAGAGTTGTATAGTGGGCAAGGAATATATAATATTTTAAAAAATTATTCTATTTTTTATTATTTTTTTCAAATAAATAATTTTAAGATTTATTTATTTAGATTTATTTTATGAATTTTATTTATTATATTGATATTAATTTAATTTAAATAGCTTATATAGAGTATAATATTGAAGATATTAGGGAGATTATTAAATCTTTAAATATTTATAAAATAATTTATTTTTTTTTACAGTGAAAATGTAATGTTTTATATATATATAAACTATATAAATAGAAATATTAATGAATTTAATCACTATAAATTAAGTTAGCAGCTTAATTTTAATTATATTTGGTCTAATAATTAATAAAATCATTGAAAAAACAAATAATAAAACTAAAATAATAAAACGATTTAAATTTAATTCAGAAGATATATAACTTGAACTATAATAAATTACTGAAGAAGAAATTATTATAACAAATATTATAAATAATAAAGATATTCAATCTAATAAAATAGATATTACTACATTTATAGAATTAAAAGAAATAATCTCCCACTCAAAAAATATAATATAATTTTCTATAATAAAATAAATTATAAAAAAAAAATTAATTAATCTAAAAAAAAATAAAAAAAAAAATCTAATAAAACAAATAGAATATTTCTTAATAATTTAAAATGAATTATCTCATATTTTTGACTCCACAAATCAATATTTTTATTAAATTATTTAAATTTTTAAAATCAAATTATCATATAATCAATTTTTAATACTAATATATTTAAAGGTAATCAATGTAATAATAATATTAAATATTCTCGTGATACCCCAGTATAAAATCTAAAAATTCTTATATTAAATTTTCCATGTTGAGTATAAGAATATAAATATAATCTATAACCAGCTCTGAAAAAAGAAATTATAATTAATATAATTATTGTAAATCACGATCATCTTACTATTCTATTAATTAAGCTAATTTCCCCTAATAAATTTATAGAAGGAGGAGCTGCTATATTAGATGATAATATTAAAAATCATCATAAACTTATAGAAGGTATAAAATTTATTAATCCTTTATTTAAAAATAATCTTCGTCTATGTAATCGCTCATAGGTAATATTAGCTAAACAAAATATTCCAGATGAACATAATCCATGTCCAATCATTATTAAATATGATCCTAAATAACCTCAATAATTTATAACTATAATCCCACAAATAACTAAACTTATATGAGCTACAGAAGAATAAGCAATTAAAGATTTTATATCAACTTGACAGAAACATTTTAAACTAATATAAAATCCTCCTAATAATCTAATAACTACTCAAATAAAATTTAATTTTAATCTTAAATTTTGAAAAAATTATAATACGTAATAACCCATAACCCCTAATTTTAACATAATTCCAGCTAAAATTATAGAACCTGATACAGGAGCTTCTACATGAGCTTTAGGTAATCATAATGTAATAATAATAATAATAATAATAATAATAATAATAATAATAATAATAATAATAATAATAATAATAATAATAATAATAATAATAATAATAATAATAATAATAATAATAATAATAATAATAATAATAATAATAATAATAATAATAATAATAATAATAATAATAATAATAATAATAATAATAATAATAATAATAATAATATTAAATAAAAAAAAATTCTTATTAATAAAGGTAAAGAAGCAAATAAAGTATAAAATAATAATAATAATAATAATAATAATAATAATAATAATAATAATAATAATAATAATAATAATAATAATAATAATAATAATAATAATAATAATAATAATAATAATAATAATAATAATAATAATAATAATAATAATAATAATAATAATAATAATAATAATAATAATAATAATAATAATAATAATAATAATAATAATAATAATAATAATAATAATAATAATAATAATAATAATAATAATAATAATAATAATAATAATAATAATAATAATAATAATAATAATAATAATAATAATAATAATAATAATAATAATAATAATAATAATAATAATAATAATAATAATAATAATAATAATAATAATAATAATAATAATAATAATAATAATAATAATAATAATAATAATAATAATAATAATAATAATAATAATAATAATAATAATAATAATAATAATAATAATAATAATAATAATAATAATAATAATAATAATAATAATAATAATAATAATAATAATAATAATAATAATAATAATAATAATAATAATAATAATAATAATAATAATAATAATAATAATAATAATAATAATAATAATAATAATAATAATAATAATAATAATAATAATAATAATAATAATAATAATAATAATAATAATAATAATAATAATAATAATAATAATAATAATAATAATAATAATAATAATAATAATAATAATAATAATAATAATAATAATAATAATAATAATAATAATAATAATAATAATAATAATAATAATAATAATAATAATAATAATAATAATAATAATAATAATAATAATAATAATAATAATAATAATAATAATAATAATAATAATAATAATAATAATAATAATAATAATAATAATAATAATAATAATAATAATAATAATAATAATAATAATAATAATAATAATGTTAATTATTTATTTATTTATTTATTTATTTATTAATAAAAATAATAATAATAATAATAATAATAATAATAATAATAATAATAATAATAATAATAATAATAATAATAATGTTAATTATTTATTTATTTATTAATAAAAATAATAATAATAATAATAATAATAATAATAATAATAATAATAATAATAATAATAATAATAATAATAATAATAATAATAATAATAATAATAATAATAATAATAATAATAATAATAATAATAATAATAATAATAATAATAATAATAATAATAATAATAATAATAATAATAATGTTAATTATTTATTTATTTATTTATTAATAAAAATAATAATAATAATAATAATAATATTATTATTATTAAAAATTTTAAAAATATATACTTATAAAATTTAATTGATTAAAAATAAAAAATTTTATTAATAAAGGTAAAGAAGCAAATAAAGTATAAAATAATAAATATATTCCAGCCTGAATTGTTCTGGCTGATATCCTCAACCAATAATCAATATTAAAGTAGGAATTAATCTCCCTCAAAAAATAAATAAAATATAAATATATTTATTATAGTAAAAGTTAAATATAGTATAATTAATAAAAATAATAATATTAAATAAAAAATTTAAATAAAATTTTTCTTATTTAAAGACTCTCTAGCTATAATTATTAATATACAAATTCAAATTTTAATATAATTAAACCAAAAGAAATTATATCACAACCTAATATATATCTTAAATTACTAAAATTATTAATAATAATAATAATAATAATAATAATAATAATAATAATAATAATATTATTATTATTTGAACCATTCAATATATATATATATATATACATATATATATATATATATATATATATATATATATATATATATATATATATATATATATATATATATATATATATATATATATATATATATATACATATATATATATATATATATATATATATATATATATATATATACATATATATATATATATATATATATATATATATATATATATATACATATATATATATATATATATATACATATATATATATATATATATATATACATATATATATATATATATATATATATATATATATATATATATATATATATATATACATATATATATATATACATATATATATATATATATATATATATATATATATACATATATATATATATATATATATATATATATATATATATACATATATATATATATATATATATATATATATATATATATATACATATATATATATATATATATATATATATATATATACATATATATATATATATATATATATATACATATATATATATATATATATATATATATATACATATATATATATATATATATACATATATATATATATATATATATATATATATATATATATATATATATATATATATATATATATATATATATATATATATATATATATATATATATATATATATATATATATATATATATATATATATATATATATATATATATATATATATATATATATATATATATATATATATATATATATATATATATATATATATATATATATATATATATATATATATATATATATATATATATATATATATATATATATATATATATATATATATATATATATATATATATATATATATATATATATATATATATATATATATATATATATATATATATATATATATATATATATATATATATATATATATATATATATATATATATATATATATATATATATATATATATATATATATATATATATATATATATATATATATATATATATATATATATATATATATATATATATATATATATATATATATATATATATATATATATATATATATATATATATATATATATATATATATATATATATATATATATATATATATATATATATATATATATATATATATATATATATATATATATATATATATATATATATATATATATATATATATATATATATATATATATATATATATATATATATATATATATATATATATATATATATATATATATATATATATATATATATATATATATATATATATATATATATATATATATATATATATATATATATATATATATATATATATATATACATATATATATATAAATATATATATATATATAAATATATATATATAAATATATATATATATATATATATAAATATATATATATATATATATAAATATATATATATATATAATTTAAATTGATTAAATTTTTATTTTAACAATCTCTACACACGGTTTAAGATAAATTAATCCAAAAATAGCATGGAAGCCTTCAATTCCTTCAACTCCCGGGAGTTTCTACGTATATAACGTTATACGTATATAACTAAAGTTTTTCAGCAACACATTTTCTTGAATATCAATTTCTATCTAAATTTGTTTTCAGATCGGTCGTATCAGGGGGCTGTAACTGTTTATCTAGGAAACTTTGCGATATAACATCACAAAGTAGGCTGCGAAGGGTATTTTATTATGTAAAGAGCCTAGAAAAGGCAAAAGATACACAGAAATTACTAGCCAACAGCGATATGAAGTTCTAAAATTTCGGCCTACTTTGGTAAGCTTCCTCAGTACGTGTAAAAAAACTATATATATATATATATATATATATATATATATATATATATATATATATATATATATATATATATATATATATATATATATATATATATATATATATATATATATATATATATATATATATATATATATATATATATATATATATATATATATATATATACAAACTTATTACTATTCACATCGTTGGCTTAGATATAAAGGCGGCGACAGCGACGGGCTCACTAGCTCAACCCGGGATGGAATGCAAGCGTGAACTCATTCCACTCACCCTGATGAAGGACCTGCGATAGGTCCGAAACTAGTCGGTACCTACACCGATTATTATGACGTGAGTTTAGCCGTTTTAAACTATTTGATTAATAATGTCTCATGGAAATTTTAATAATTTGATACGTGATAGTGCCCCTATCTATGTATGCATTTATTTCCTTCGTAAAAGATTGTTCCTTATTTAAATTTAAATGTCAGACATATTATACAAATGAATCATGGCGTGTTTAAATGGTAGTCATAAAATATTATGTCGTGTAAGAGTGTTCTGAAAGACACGTCATTAAATCTCGAACCTTTGACCTTGCTTTTTACGACTTAATTAAGTAATATTACAGTTTTTTCTTATAAATTATTACAAAAATATCTAAAAAGTCTACTGATATACATTGGTTTTGCCGTGATCGTCGTGTTTGAAAAGCGGATTGGCGATCATAGAAGACTCCGCATCTGTAGCGTTATGCCAGTCATTAGTCTACTTTATTTTACTTTTTTATTATTTATTTTGAGGAGGTTATCGAGGTTATCTAACAATTACGATATCCATATGCGATTACGAGTATCCTTGGTTGCTCTTTATCACAACCGTGGAAAGAAAAGGATGTTGCTGCACGTCACAAGTCTGCCTACTTTTTTCCAGATAGTTATCCAACAGTCTTCTTTTTCTGTACAGCCTATTAAAAGTCCACTGCTACACATAGGCCTTCACAAAGAACGGCCATCAGCCATCTGTATCCATCGACATCGTGTTATCCTATACTACGTTTGTCTCAAGGAGATTGCCGCTCCAGAGTAGAACTACTTCGAGAACCTTTCTTCCCCAACGATTTTCAGATCTTCGAGCTACTTGGCCGGCCCATTGCCAGTTCAGCGCTCTGATCTTTACTGCTGTATCGGTTCTCGTGCCGATGTCTCCATTGCAGATTCTATCACGCAGAGAAAGATCTATATAATGCTGTATATTTAATACTAAACAATTGGAGCACAAAACAAAGGACAAAAGCTGGAGTTGAAAATGATTCATAAAGTCGATTCTAATCGATTAAAAAAATCAGTGAACCGGCTACAAAGCTGCTTTAAAAGCAATCACAAAAGATCTCGGACTCCCTTATTTCAGTTAGAATGATTTAGTAATAAAGCACTTATTGCTCTCGATTTGGTAACGGTACCTTTATTTTCTAGCTTAAAGGTCTTCAACGAACCGAAACGTGCAAGGATAATGGTTTGTACTTTTTAGTTTTAAAAAATGCCGTTAGATCTAATATTTCAGTATTGAAAAAAAAAACAGTTAAAATGTTTTTAATATCATTGCTAGCATTGAACTCTGAATATAATTCTACAAGTCGTGGATTTGACTTTTGCGCAGGATAATTTGTATATAGACTACCAATTATAATTTTTCCTAATCTGGCTAACTCGTATAGGTTTAATAAGTAAGTAGGTGTAAAAAGTGTCTTATAGAGCGGGATTTCGAAGTTTTTGGCACGTTGTCTGAATGCGAAGAATTTAATAAGATGAATGGTAAATAAAAGTCACGATAGTCGAGAGGTTGGGGGTCGGAATTTCGAGTCGAGAGACCTGAGTCCGAGCCCTAGGTGGCAGGCTCGCACCAATGGGCTTTTTAAAAACTTATGTACGTATGTCGTTGGCTTGGTCATAAAGGCGGCGACGGGCTCACCATCTGTCACGTTGTCCCGAAAATATCTTCGGTGGAAGGTGGGTCGAAGGGGCTAAATTGTCTAGACTATACCTCGGTCTACCCTTGTATTGGGAATTGCGTGAAGATATTTATTTATTTATAATGGTAAATAAAATATGCAGCGCGAAAATTATTATTAAAAGGTAATTCATAATTTTATTCATATCATAAAATTATGAATAATAAGGAGCAAAAAATTAATGACGGGATCGTGTTACTTGGCTACATATCGTCTCTGGCTACCCCATCAGTATATATTCATTTACTTATTTTTTTTGTCGTGAAAGATACCTAGGACAATATCTATCGACAGATGTCGCCATAACCGTCTCGAAAATACCAGAAAATTAAGCAAACCGTTAACAGACTACATTATTAGAGGTGTCTTGTTCTATTATCATCAATCCGCTTGCGAAGAATATCGTTCCACAAATCCTGTTACGAGAAGATATTTACATAATCTCCCTTAGTAACATAATAACATTCAGTGAAATCTTAAAATAATGTAGAAGAAATACAAATTTCAGTCACTGACTGACAATATTAGTCCTTTCAACATTTCACCGAGAGCTTAACGTGACAGATGGGGAACCTGTCGGCGTATTTGTGTCCAGGCCAACAATATAAGTCATACATAATCTTAAAAAACCGTTGGTACGAGCTAACCAGCTAAGGATCTAATTCGGGTCTCTTGATTCGAATCACGCGGAAGTCTCGGACTCTCTCTCGGAATAATAAAGTTAGATATCCCATAGCCGATGGATTTTAACTGTTATTTATTTACTTCGGGGACGAGATCTGCTCAAACTGGGATAAGTGGTCGTATCAAGTCCCAGTATCCGTTTTTTAAAAAATAATAATTTTTTATAATAATTTTCTTCTGGTCATAAAATCTTTCTGTCTGGGTCAGTATCATACTCTCTCCCATTTCTATCGTTAAATTGCAGTATAACATCTGTTGCATTACGGTTTGGAATGTATAGAGAGCCAATATAGTGAATAGCTTTGAGGCATTATTCGTCGAGGGTGCATTTATCTGTCACTTTCTTCTTTTGAAGTCATGTAGTTTGTTTTTTTTTCAACCTTAAGTAGGATATTTAATAGGTACTAGAATTTGAAACAAGGTAAACAACAACAAAAATTGGTGGTATGGTTGGGTGCAACAAAAACTAACTGAACCCTTAGGTACGACCGACTAATCACAATGCACTTTAAATAGAATTTTAAATTAAAAACAGTTTTGATCTAAACTATTACCTTGCAAGTCATTTAAATATTTAAATTACTAAATGAAAGTATAGCGTCTCCGTAAAAACTCTGCGATTCATATAAATAATCTCTTCAAAGTTTTAGTATCTTCCGTGGCATATTTGCCTCGAAAAATATTAAGTATTTACTAAAAGCGAGTGAATCAGAGCGTAGATAAATAAGCATCAAGAACGGAAGAAAAAACTTTTCCAATTTATTGTGGTCAGGACTCGGCGAATATTAAAATGAAAGAACTTTATGACATTTTCTCTTATTGCACTGAAAGTAAGACATTGTTTTTCTTAAACAGAGTTTTTTTCCTCAAGTCAATAAATCGAAATAGACATAATAACAACAGTCCCAGACAAGCTTTATTTGACGTATATAGAATATAGGATATTGAATAGCAAGTGCTTTAGTAAATTAAATTCAAACATATTATTTATGAAGATTAGCTTAGAATGTTAATATAAATTATGATATATTTTTTTTAAGATATTTTTTAATATATTTTTTACATGGTATACATGATTTATATTGCTTACCATTCACGTTGTCCTAAAAATGTCATTGGTGATAAGTGACACAAAAAGGCTTAACTGTATAGACCTCTGTCTATCTATCTACCTACCTACCTACCTATGTCGACCCAGTAATGAGGATGACGAGAAGATAAAATAATATTTTACACAAAAATACTGGTCACATTGTCGCCACATGTGGGTAACGTACTGAGCACACTTGCAGAATTTCCACGGCGTATAGAAAGACTAATTCGCAGACCAAAGTATGACGCCGATCTTGGGTTATCGTAAATGTTAACCATACGTCTTTGGTGTTTCCAGTATGCTACGCTTTGCGTTTACTCCCAGAAACAGATAACGGTGATAATAGATCGGCATTTTTGGAACAGTAAACAAATTATTATTATTATTATTTGCAATATGTCGTAGCAGATCATTAAAATAATTGTAGAATTTAATGTTTTTTTTTTTTATATAAAAGGTGATTGCTCTGATCCCAAACTAAGTAGCTTAAACACGTCTATTATAAAATCATAAACAAGCAAAATGCCACAAACACCCAAAATCGAGAAAATATACCCCGAAGCCTCGGAGCGTACGCCACTCGTATATATAATAATTTAACGTTATCGTCCACGGAGGAATAACGTAAAATTATTTACTAATTAAATATCTTGTGCATCTAGCTATGAGAGTGCAGCTTAGATTTACTCGAGGCAAATTAAACAATGTTATCAAATTCTACATTGCTGTAATGCGGTAAACCTAATGGATTTCGAAATGTGCAAAGCTGGTGCAATTAATTAGCCACCCTATGTTAGTACGTTGGATTACAATTCATTTAGAATTTAGTTCATAATCTGAAACAAAGCGTTGCATTACTTGTTATTAACTACCGTAGATTTCATAAACTGTTTACAAAATCAAGTCTATCTGCTCTTGAGATTTGTAAAAGTTCGCGCAAAAAGGATTTTTCTAATATGTCATTTTTAACGACGATCTTAAATTTTTGACGTATCCATAACTGCGTTGGTAGTGACCTTGCCGTCGAAGTAAAGGGTTGCGGGGTTGTCAGCTAGGGGAAAACCTTTGAGTCATGATTGTTTTCAGTCATAGACGTTTCACATGTATGCAAGTGTAATGCACTGGTCACTTGGACACTAAAAAGGTTATGGGCTCACCAACTGTATATTTGTCCCAAATAAGCCACCTTTCAAGTGGATGAAATGGATTTAATCGTCTAAGTTTCTGACTACCTTGATATTGGAATATGGCTTTAAGAATTTTATTATTTTAAGATTTTTTTTTATTTTAATTTTGATGTGAAACATCTATAGCCGCACGTAATACCGATTTCTGGCGTGGCGACGCATGCCGTGCACGTACGTAGTAGTGTTTAATTATAAACCTTAATTCTCAGGTAATAGGGTGTAAATTAATATACCTTTGTATGCACGCTATACAAAGGTATACTAATTTACCCCTATTACCTGAGAATAAAGGTTTATAATTAAACACTGAAATCCCTTTTTATATTTAATTAATTATGTTCATATTATTCATATCATATTATTATATTAAGATTTCATTTTTACATGAAAGGTAATTTCCTTATAGTCAAAAATGTTCAATAATTTTTAAAACGAATAAACATAAACTACCATTAAAATTAGCTGGAGATTTTAATGTAATTTGTAAGAGCTGAATCAATGCCATTAATGACATTTCTTCAAAGAGAATTTCAATTGCAAATCAACAACAATCCAAAAGAATCTACTACCAAATATGGAACAACTATAGATGCTGTAATTGTGATATATATTGATAATGTTTCATCCAATACTTTTGTAACGTATTAAATAAAAATATAAATATCTTCACGCAATTCCCAATACAGGGGTAGACAGAGGTCAAGTCTAGACAATTAAGTCCCTATGAACCACCTTCCACCGAAGATATTTTCGGGACAACGGGACTTTACTACTACGGGACTTTTGTAACGTAGTTTAGTTATCATCGACCAATCGTCACAGTAATACCGGCAGAGGAAACATCGAATAAAACTATAACTGAAGTCACAGAGAGAGAGATCAAATATTTAAATTGTGGCCACTTGATATTAACATCGAATTTTTATATCAAATGTAAATAAATGTTTATTAAATAAAGTTACCATTTTCTGTAAGAAATTCGTAATACTTCATTTTTTCATTAGTATTTTGTTAGTACTTCATTTGTTCATTCCTGTTATAATATTATCTTTTATGCATATTACTTGTACACACACGATGTTTCACATCTGCCAGGCGTCCCATGACGGCTCACATTTTTTTTATTGTAATACATACTTTAAGTACCATGTGGTAACGGTTTAAGAATATTGCCACTCCCGTTCTTCCCGTGGATGTCGTAAGAGGCGACTAAGGGAATCCGCCTTAAATATCGTTATGGCTACCGATAGCTGGATAACCATCTCTAAAAAATCAGACCAAAACAATCAGCCGAAGATGGGCAGCAGCGTTCTGGTAGTGGTCTGGTACTGCGATCGCCAGTCCGCTTGCCAAGCGTGGCGATTATGGCAAATCCTCCCTATGGGTGAGGCCTATGTCCTGCAGTGGACTTTAATAGGCCGTTATGTATGTATGTACATACTTTATTGTATCAAATATTGTCAATGTGACAATTGTTATTTTTGTATGTATATTTTCACCAACGATGAATTAAAAAAATGTGGTGTGCATTAAAATATATTCTCAGTGAAATGAAATGCAAACTTGGCGTAGTATCATGAACGCTGTGCCAGATCTTAGTGGAAATATTTTCATTCGGATCGTTGGCATCTTTAAGTTATATTGTTTAACCTACTTAATAAAGGGAATATTAATATCAGTAATCCATCGAAAGGTCATTAATTCGCTCATTCATTAATTCCTACAAAGATTAATTACGAAGTTTCTAAAACTTCTTGACATATGAATATATGCTAAAATTTTGCACATGAGGAGCAGAAATCAGTTAAGAAAGGAATTTTTAACAGTGGTAGAGCCATGCATCAGCTTTTGTTGTTGCATGAATGGGCTGGCTCGACCGGGGAAGTACCAAGACCTCACAGAATACCGGCGTGAAGTAGAAGTCTAACAAACTTCTGCGTTTCGTCTGGTTAGTGCAGGTAACCGGAGGCCCAAACACCCCTCTCCCTCAATTCTGGGGGGAGGGGGACACATCTGCTATGCTTCACGTATTGCGGGTGTTCATGGGTGACGATAATCACTTATCATCACGTGAGCCACCTGCTCGTTTGCCTCCCTTTTCTATAATAAAAAAATTGAGGAAATTCCCCTGCTACGGGCGTGAACGTTGGCCTCCCCCAAAGCAGTCCATAAAGAACGGTCCACAGCCACCTGCATCCATCGACTTCCCGCAACATTGTCTGCTAGTCGTCACTCCATCTCGTGAGGGGTTGTCCTACACTGCGTTTGCATGTATGAGGTTGCTACTTGGAACCTTTTTTTCCAAACGGTTATCAGTTCATCGAGTTATGCGGCCAGCCCATTGCCACTTCAGCGCGCTGATCCTCAAGGCTATGTCAGTTAACTTCGTTTTGCTGCGGATGTCTTCATTGCGCACGTTGATCAACTTTGAGCTTCTGCATACAGCCAGCAGTGAAGGACCACTTCTATACATTCGTAATTATATCCTATGATGTATCAAATCTTAGTCCTCAGGCACACATATCTAGGTTACCTTGCTTTATTGGAAATGTTTGCAGATGTTTGTGGGATGTAGTATCCATTTACATCAGATAGACTGCAAGCTTGTTGATTCTAATCATATTAAAAAAAAGTGATACTGATGTGGTGGGCGCTAAGAGCCTCTTACGAACAGGTGAGGTTGACGCCTTAATGACAGTTAGTTGCCCGCCATGTTAATTTACGAAATTAAAAGTTTCGGTCCCATTAAAATCCTCACCAAAATTTAATTTTTAAAAAAATATTTTGGTAAACAATAAAAAGTTACCATAGATAGAGCGATTTTTTTATTGTGAGCCTGTCGCCGTCTTAGTGTTAAATATACTATAATATAATTTTACAAGCTTTCCTCCCGGGGATCGAACTCAGATCTCTTGATTAATATTCCGATCACCGAATCACATGGTTATCATGGCTATATTCGATATTACGTTGTTCAAGCGACAATATGAAAATATATTTAAAACCAATGCATGAAAAATTGCAAAACATATGAAAATAAAAGGACAACGAAATAATCTGCTCAATTGAGGGTAAACGTAAAAAGTCAGACGAATCTTTTGCCAACAACGTTTACCCCACGTTATTGGCTTGGGTAACCGATTTGGGGTCAGGTTACAAGTCCTTTGTCGTATTAAACACACCTATGCGGATCTTCAAACATTCCCTAGGCCATTACGAGCTTGAAATTGCCCATGGGATATATCCGAAGTGTTTAGTGATACGATTTATGTATAATTCGGTTAGCACGGATTGCAGATAATTCGGATACCATTTATTGGCGTTGAATTTCGTAGCTAATTGATATTGAATTATTGGTGATGAATATTTGTATTCCACCAAAGAATACTCCTTTTTATATTTCTATGATAAATCTATGATAAGACAAAGATTAATTACATTTCTAAAAATGTAATTAATCTAACTTCTTTTTTAAAGAAACTAATTTCTTTTGATGAGTTTGCATTACTTATTATAATATTGAATTTCGAAAAGTTGTAATTAAATTAGCTTTTTTGAAGTCACGATAGCCGAGTGGTTGGGTGGTTGGAATTTCGAGTCAAGAGACCCGAGTTCGATCTCTAGATGGCAGGCTCGTACCAATGGGTTTTTCAAAAACTTATGTACGAATTATATCGTTGTCTTGGACATAAAAATGGATACGGGCTCACCACCTGTCCCGAAAATATCTTCGGTGGAAGGTGGGTCATTGTCTAAACTAGACCTCTGGCTACCTTGTATGGGGAACTGCGTGAAGATCGACCCACTTATCACCGAAGCTTACATTGGGGAAACGTAATGATGGTGGGCCTATCATCGAATATACATACTCGTATAATATAAACTACTGGATATTTTTTTATTGTAATAAACACAAAATATCAAGATGAGGGATCTTAGCAAGAGGAAGGATGTAGTTTCTGCCTATCCCTTAGGGCGAAGCGTGATGTTCTTGTACTAATGTTTAGTACATGCTCCTTACACATGCTTCTTATGGAGTATGGAGTACACATGCTCCTTACACACATATGTACATAGATAGGGATAACATCATTTACATTGCTTTGATCCCAAAGTAAGCAGTATATACTAGTACGTACGTGTGTACTTGTATTATGGAATCAGTAATATTGATTATCAGTAATATTGATGGTATAAGGTACGATAGCCGAGTGGTTGGGTGTTCTGAATTCGAATCAAGAGAACCGAGTTCGATTCTCAGCCTTGAGAACCAACGTGTTTTTTCAAAAACTTGTGTACGGCATATTGTGGCTATGACATAAAGACGGCAACGGGCTCACCACCTTTCACGTTGTCCCAAAAATGTCTTCGATGGAAGATGAGTCGAAAGGACTTGGTTGTCTAGACCACTGTCTACCCTGGTCTAGACCACTGTCTACCCTGGTATGGGAATTACGCGAAGATGTATATTTTATTTATTATTTTAATTGCGAAGGTACCAAAAATACCAAAACGTAGAAAAGTGTTTTCTACATTGATCCGACGGGAAACGAGCCCGGGACCTTAGAGCTTCATGACAAACCGGTGTGTACGACACTCGTTCAAGGAAGTCGCATTAAAAAAGATCCACCTAAGGATAAAACCAGAAAAGATAAATTGTTTTTTGTTCGCAAATCAATAAGGTTACATTTGTCGCTAACCCCTAGCTTTATTACCGTTTGAAATATGAAAACTCATTTAAATTTTATAGCAACGCGAGATTTGATAGGCAAACTGAAAAGATTGCATGATAACTTATTCAAAATAGTATACGCGGCGTTTAGAGTGTAAATTTATAGCGCGTTCCACGGCAAATTCCTATAGGAGTTGTCCCTTACATAAATTTTTTAGAATGTTTCCGATACGGTTGTAATGGTTTATATTTCTCGTTCCACATTGATGGCGTCTGTGATATTAAAAAAGCAGTATCGCATTTAACTGCTACATACAATTTCCAATACAGGGGTAGACAGAGGTCTAGTCTAGACAAGCACCTTCGACCCACCTTCCACCGAAGATATTTTTGGGACAATAGGACAGGTGGTGAGTCCGTCGCCGTCTTGATGTCCAAGTCAACGATATAATTCGTACGTTTTTGAAAAACCCGTTATTATAAGCCTGCCACCAGGGGATCGAACTCGGATTTCTTGGTTCGAAATTTCGACCACCCAACCACTCGGTTAACGTGACTTTTTTCGATTAAGGGACATCATAATGCTTAAATGTTGATTGCCCAACACCGTTTTCCTTAAATTTTCACCTCGAATATTTTTAGGTTGGTATCTCGCCGTCTGTTGGTTACCATAATAAAGTAATGTATACATATAACATCACATACATTACTATGATCCCAAAGTAAGTAGCTAAAGCACTTGTGTTCTGGAATCACAACAACGTAGGTGAAACACAGAAACAGTGCCTTTTCTACGTTGACCTGTCCGGGAATCGAACCCTGAGACTCTAGGGTCTTTTCATGGTGTTGACATGGTTAAAATGTTTGAACGGTTTGACAAAATTAATACATTTATTATTATGCAATTTTATTAATTTTTAAAGCATATTTATGCTGAACATTTATGTTATTAAATTAAAGAGAAAAAAGTTAAAATTGCAACTGATCCCGCCCGTATAAGTTAAAATGTTAACTTTTTTCTCTTTAATTTAAAACTTTTTTTTCATGTTAAGAAATAATCTGTGGAAGAAAGTATTATCGTTTTTTTTGCAATAAAATATGTTTTACATGCGCAAATTAGATTATTCTATTCTATTCTACTACATGACACCAAATGCAAATCTGGGTCATCCCAAAAAAAAATTTAAAATTGAAATTCAATAATGTATATTCTACGTTATATTCAACCCATAGAAACGAAATGTGTTATTTGTAAACAGAATTGCGCAAGTGAATGTCTGTCTCCTTGATGTTTTAATCCGCTAAAAGCTCTCTTGTTTCAGTCATTCGGAAACTCGTAAAGTGCGTATCAGAGGTATTTTGAATTGAACTAACAATAAAAATGTCTTTTTTCTTAAATTCTCGCAATTTCTCATACTGAAGTAGGCAAAAGGTTTACACAATTTAGCCTTTCGCGCCTTACTGCCTATGCTCTTAGTACAATACTTAAATACTAACATGTTTTTAGCATTTATATGTAAATATTCATACATACAATGAAACACATTACATAAATATCCCCAACTCATACAAACAATCATATTCATCACACAGATGTTTGTCCCCAGCGGAATTTGAACCCGCATACCTAAGCTTCGATGGCAACTTGTCAACTAGGTTATCGGGTCGTCATATATTTTGTTTATAAAATTTACGGTATTAGATAAGTAATTATTGTATTTATATTTTCAATAAAATTAGACATATTTCACCGACATTAATTTGCGATAACGTGATGGATGGTAAGTCTTTTATCGAATTAGCCTCCAAAGCAACTATACAAAGAATGCATGAACATAAAAAAATTGGTATGCACTTTTCGCATCTTCTTCTTTGCCTATCAAAAGTGCCTAACTGCGGGGCTGTCATGGCTCAAAACTCTATTAATAATACCTTTTTATTTATTTATATCACTTACTATAAACAGACGTGTAATTTTTTTTATTTTTCTGGTTTTTTATCTTTAGATATTGTAATTATCACACAACGTTCAAATATCAAACACAAACAAAGATAAAAGCGGTTGGTTTTTTAAGACCGGCAGAAGGGGTCCGTTTTTATATTCGTACCTTCCATATTTTTCGTTGTCGTAGATAAGCCCTGTGTAACAGATAATGCAGTATATAGAAACGTTTATTTTATCATTATTTCTTTTATTTACTTTACTTAGTACACTAAGGACCTATTGAATTTTTAAAAAATAAAAACAATACTAGCAATGCCGAATAACATTACTAGTATTCCTGTTAACCACTCCAGTTAAGCTGCAATGCTTGTGTCTGGGGTTGGTTTACGTCAATAGTCGAATGGAGGGGCCCGAACCTGCGACGTCATGTTTCGCAGTCCGCACCCTAAATCATTAGGCTATTGCCACTCAACTATTGTTCAACAGGAGATAGGCAATATTCAATAGGAGGAGGACCTACCTCATTAGGAGGATAGGTTACAAACATCTTGAATATAGAACTATAGACAAGATAGCATGGTATAGTGATCGGACTTCCAGTCAAGAGACCCGTGTTCAGTCCCTAGGTGGCAGGATCGTATCAATAGTTGTTTTTTAAAATCTTATGTACGATTTATATCGTTGGCTTGGAAATGAAGAGGCTCACCATCTGTAACTTTTTAGAAATGTCTTCGCTGGAAGCTGAGTCGAAAGAACATCGGCCTAACCCTGTATTGGGAATGGCGTGAAGATATAGTATACAGAACTAAAATTCAGAAAACTTGTGACAGACATCACCATCTAATGTGTAAGATGTGTCGCATGGAGATCGACAATCCGCTTGCCGAGCGAGACGATTATTGTAAACCCTCCCATGACAAACGCCATGTAACGGCCTGTGAAAGTCCATGTACAGCGATTGCCAGTTCGCTTCCCAAGAGTGGCGATTCTGGCAATCCTTTGTAGTTTTTTTGACTTGAACAGGTCTTGATGCATGAAGAATCACAAAGATTAAATAAATAAAAATTTATAAGGCACAGATTACTATAATTATTACAAAAATACAAATTTTCCGGTATTTGTCGCGTTTTACTTTTTTTTACTTCCCGATCGGACGCTTAAAAGCGACATTGGTTACAGACTTAAATGGCTTGTGAAAAAAACCTTATTCAAAATTACCTTCGCAATTTAAATATGAAAGGAAAATATGCGAAGAAATATCTCTTACCCCAGTAAACCCTCGAAGATATTTCATAGATTTGAAATATTTAAGAACAAAGATATTTTACATATAACTTAAAAGTCACGACAGCCGAGTTGTTGGGTAGTCGGAATTTCGAGTCAAGAGACCCGAGTTCGATCCCCAGGTGCCAAGCTCGTACCAATGGGTTTTTCAAAAACTTATTTAAGAATTATATCGATGGCTTGGACATAAAGACGGCGACGGTCTCACCTGTCAAGTTGTCGCGTAAATATCTTTGGTGGAATGTGTGGTGAAGGGACTTAATTGTCTAGACTAGATCTCTGTCTATATTCCTCTCATATTTCTCTTTATTTCGTATTTATCTGGTTATAATGTACATACTACCGGTAAATTATTTTTCTTCTTGGTAAATTCTTGAGATTACCTGTAAGAAATTGCTACATAGCAATAAGGTCACTTTTTTTATCCAATTTTTGTTACTTATGTTTTGTATTTCTTTTAGTATATTATTATTATTGTTATATCTTCAAACATCTCCCAATACCGAGTAGTCTAGACAATTTAGTACTTTCGACTCATAACTTACAGAAGCTTATTTGGGATAACGTGACACAGTTTTGGGGTAACCTGTCTCCTACACGTCTCATGTAACCGAAAGCAGAAGGCAGCAACGCAGCAAGGTCGACTCTTCTACAAGACGGAAAGAGGTCCCACACAATATTGCGGAGAGTCGATTAATTAATATGGCATAGGACCGTTCGGTATGGCAATCTTTGGAGGAGGCCTATGTGTCATATTGGCTGCATGAACTGTGACGATGATTGTTATTAAAAGTCGAATAAAAAAAAAATTATAATTCCTGATGGGTTAACCAGAGAGAAGAGAAAGTAAGCAGTGGTAGAGCCACGCATCAGCTTTTGTTTTTGCATGGGCCGGCTCGACCGGGGAAGTACCACGACCTCACAGAATACCGGCGTGAAGTAGAAGTCTTACAAACTTCTGCGTTTCGTCTGGTGAGTGCAGGTCTATCAGGTCTATAGGAGGCTCACCCCCCCTCCCCCAATTTTGTGGGGGAGGGGCACTCTAAGGCCGGCAACGCATCTGCTATGCCTCTGGTATTGCGGGTGTTGATGGGCGGCCGTTATCACTTACCATCAGGTGAGCTACCTGCTCGTTTGCCTCCTTTTTCTATAAAAAAGTTAAGTCCTTAAGTTACATGCCTACATTCATTCGCTTCTTTCGAACACTTTTATTTTCTTCATACACGTATTCGAGTACCCTTGACCCACGCCTAAGCATTTTGCTCTTCGAAAGTTAGTATCGGTCTAATTCGACCCTCTTTAAGTGTAAATTTTTTTTGAAACTTTGAAATGATTTATGCAAGATTGAAGTGTTGTTACTGTTTAAGATAATGTCGCCCGCCTATTTTCATATGGGTGTCGTAAGAGGCGACTAAGGTAAAAATCTTCACGCAATTCCCAATACAGGGGTAGACAGAGGTCTAGTCTAGACAATTAAGTCCCTTTGACCCACCTTCCACCGAAGACACGGGACAACGTGACAGGTGGTGAGCCCGTCGCCGCCTTTATGTCCAAGCCAACGATATAATTCGTAAATAAATTTTTGAAAAACTCGGGTCTCTCGATTCAAAATTCCGACCACCGAACCACTCAGCTATCGTGACTTCTAAAATCTAGGACGATTAATTGGTTACCGTCAGACGGCAAGATAACTATCACGAAGAACAGCACGATGTAATTCAGCGGACCGATGAAAGACATTAGCGTTTATAGTGCATTGTAGTTATTGCTAATTGATGCTGCGTGTAAAGTACAACCGCGATCGCTAATCCCTTTGCCAAACGTGGCGATTATGGCAAAATCTCCCGTTCTGGAGAGGCCTACACCCTACAATGGAATTTTTCATATGTGCATATTATGTGTGCAAATTATTATAAATTTATATAAATCTCTTCATGCCATTCTTAATACAGGGACAGAAAAAGGTCTAGACAATTAAGTCCTTTCGACTCCTCTCCTTCCACTAAAGACAATTTTGGGACAACGTGATAGGTGGTAAGCCTGTCCCCATCTTATGTCCAAGCCAGTGATATAAATCCTACATAAGTTCTTGAAAAAAAAAAACATTAACACGAACCATTCGACTCGGGATCGAACTCGGGTCTCCGGAGTCGAATCCATGTGAAAAATTTTCGTTGCATAAATTATGATAAAACTATATAACTTATTTCGTCTGTGCTCAAGGAATTTTTCCTAACCTTGACGATTCAGCAACTGACGTATCAATATCGATGCTAAGGGAACCTTCAAATTGGAATACGTACAGATGTTTTCAGCGAGTCGTTGAAAGTAATTTATTACGATAGACACATTGTCTGGAGAGAAAAATAAGTGGGTTAGCTAACATCGTTACAGACACACAGTTTGATTATTTGTAGATTTGATTAAAAAAATGTGAACAAACTCGTGGTAAATGATTTGATAAAGGTTGAGAAAGAAACCACTCTCTAAATAAAAATAAAGGGATCCTTTTTTTAAATCAAACATCGATAAAAATATTTTGTGCAATAACATTTACGGATAAATCACAAACAGTTTTATACTTACAGTGTTACGGCTCGCAGAAATGTTAATTTAGTTTTTTACGTGGGACAACCGACACGTACCATTGCGAGGTAAGGACAAACAATGGTAGGATTTCACCAAATAAAACTCCACGGTGTTCTGCCATCGCCGCATATTAGCTGGGCTACGGCAACACACAATCCCGCGATCTTTCTCTCGATGGTTACCCTAAGCAGCCTCTCCTCGCGAGAGAATGCATCCTCTACCTCTCTTTCCTGGCTAGGTCTCAAAATCCACCTCCCGGAGGTAATGGGACTCTACTGTCCACTGCAGGATATGAGCCTCTTCCTAAGGAGTATTTGTTTTTGATACCTTAGATAGAGACCGCCACCTAAAAATATGTATGTTATCAAATCAAAACTTACCAAACCATTTGTTAAACGGAATAAAAATATGCATTCGTTTATCAAGACAGAATTTTATTCTTTCACACTGAGAACGAACGAACGAACAGCCGTAAACAGGCGAAAAAATCTCCATAGGTCCCCTTTATTGATAATTTTTTTATAACATAGTATTAAGAATTCTAGAAACAGCTTGGGAACAGTCGTCTCGTTCTCTGGGGTTAATATCATTATATTTATATTATTCATTATAATCATTTATATTTATATTATTTTTATAGTACTTATATTATACACATCAGTATTCTTACTTAAAATGTTCATACATATCACTTATAACCATGTTAATAACATTCGTACAAACATTTAATATTTTCGTTCATTAAAAGTCACGATAGCTGAGTGGTTTGGTGGTCGGAATTACGAGTCAAGAGAGTTCTTAGTTTCCAAGATTTATATGTTTCTTTAGATAACCCGCATTCATTGCTCTCGAGTAATGAATGCGGGTCGGCGGTACGAAAATTTAATAATAGTAATAATATAATTTCTTCACGCAATTCTCAATACAGGGGTAGACAGAGGTCTAGTCTAGAAAATTACGGCCGTTCGACCCACCTTCCACCGAATATATTTTCGGGATAATGTGACAGGTGGTGAGCCCGTCGCCGTCTTTATGTCCAAGCCAACGTTGTAATCCGTACGTAACTTTTTGAAAAACCCATTGGTACGAGCGTGCCACCTGGGGATCGAACTCGGGTCTCTTGACTCGAAATTCCGACCACCCAATCACTCGGCTATCGTGACTTTTTAAGCTAGTTAAAGAGCTGTTTTCTATGAACACCAGTTCTTTTCGACTCTCAGAAGAAATCCCGAAAATTTCGAAAAGACTATTGAAGATTGGTCGAAAGTTATATTCTCCGTATTAAACTCGACACCAATTAAGGTACACCGCCATCGATAATTACGTGACACGTGTTTTGCCTCTTCACGAGGCATCATTAAGCGAGTAATCTCTACGACGTTCGACCGCAGAGTAGAGACTTTTCTGCAGTTATTTCATTTTTTTTTCTTTACTTTACGCATCTTGAATAAAACTTATGCATGAGTTGTTAATAAAAACAGGAGGTGTTAGTGAAATTAGAGTTATCAGTGAACCAAATATAAGAGTCATGACGGTAAGCAATCTATAAACGGTCAAATTATCACGGGTCATCGATCGCGAAAGATATAAAAGAAATCCCTCAAAGAATTGGAACGGGCGTATTCAGTGATCGGCCACTCTGTTTCACTGAAATGGAGTACTAATAGAAAATAGTGATGGACATCAAAGGGTTCGTATTATTGCGAATCTTTTGCGCAGTTGGTCCGCGAATCAATTGAATGTCTATTTGATTCTTTCTATTGTTATCCTTTTCTTATTATATCATCTCATTTGTACGTAACGGTCTGTAAAAATTCCGTTGCAGAAAGTCGGCCTCTCCCGTACCATTACGGGACTCCATAGTCACAATAGCCAGCGCTTTATAAGCGAATTGGCGGTCATGCGATCTTAAACTTTTAGCCTAGTATTTTTCGAGATGGTTATCTCGCCATCTTTTGATAGCATTGGTAGCCTAATGGTATTTTCGAGGGTTTTCTTTTAGTCGTCTCTTTCGATATCCTCGGGAAAGAATGTGAAAGAAAAGAAACGTAGTCGACTTTGGAAATTTCTTGAATATTGTTATGGCTACCAGCAGATATTAATAATTAAAATGTCTTCACGCAATTCCCAATACATAGGTAGACAGAGGTCTAGTCTAGACAATTAAGTCCCTTTGACCCACTTTCCACCGAAGATATTTCGGGACAACGTGACAAGTGGTGAGCCCGTCGCCGTCTTTATGTCCAAGCCACCGATATGAATCATACATAGGTTTTTGAATAACCCATTGGTACGAGCCTGCCACTTGGGGATCGAACTCGGGTCTCTCGACTCGAAATTCCAACCACCCATCCACTCGGCTATCGTGACTTTATAATCGTCGTCAGATAGTACGAAAATAAATAACTACGAAAATTAAAACTTAAAATTAAGCACAATGGTAACTTGCGTCAAAATTTAAGTTGATTTACAACTTGTAAATAGACAAGTTGTAAATAGTCTTGTTAATCCGCTTGCTAAGCGAGGCGATTTCACAAAAAATCTTCCTTATTCGAGAGGCTTGTGTCCTGCATTAAAGTTTTACACGCTGTTAAATAAAATAAAAAGTTTTTATCCAAATAGATACAATAGTATCAGATCGTAAATAATAATAAATAAATAAATATTTTCACGCAATTCCCCATACAGGGATAGACAGAGATCTAGTCTAGACAATAAGCCACGATAGCCGAATGGTTGGGTGGTCGGAATTTCGAGTCAAGAGACCCGAGTTTGATCCCCAGGCTCGTACCAATGGGATTTTCTAAAACTTATGTACTAATTTTGTCATTGGCTTTGACATAAAGACGGCGACGGGCTCACCACCTGTCATTTTGTCCCGAAAAAATCCTCGATGAAAGGTGGGTCAAAGGGACTTAATTGTCTAGACTAGACCTCTGTCTACCCCTGTATTGGGGATTGCGTGAAGATATTTATTTATTTATTTTATAGTCTAGACAATTAAGTCCCATTTACCTACCTTCCACCGAAGATATTTTCGGGGCAGGAGTACGCAATGTAGGGGTTTGAGTTTTAACCCTGATGTGTTAGGCTCGTACCAATTATTATTGTTTTTAAACTTACGAACGACTAGATACCTATATTTCTGATTCATTTACAAACCCTTGATCTTCGTAGCAATACATGTTTGTCAGTTTCACTCCAAAATTATTTATTTCGCTTTGTTGAAAGAAGATTTTTATTATTCGTTTATTATTCATGGTGCTTTGTAACAAAAATTCGCATAATATTCTATTGTCCGCAATTACTTCCCATTATTTAAAAAAAAAACTCGACGTGAGTAGTCTTTGTGAAGAAAATGGCCCAAAATATAGGATGTGGTTTCCATAATAAAAGAAATTGAACAGATTTATTAGATTGTTCTGACCTAAAGAGCTTGTTAAAATTTATGTATTTTCATAGATGTTGGCTTTGTAAGGGATAAAAATTTGTCGTGTTACTTGACATAATACTGCATTTTCTATTAGGTCTTAAGTCTTCCGTGGACGAGTGGTGCACAGACCGGTTTGGTGTGACGCATAGGGTCCCGGGTTCGTTTCCCTTTCGGGTAAATGTGGAAAACACTTTTTCTTAATTTTTTCGGGTCTGCGCATGTGTGGTACCTTTGTTGTTGCTGATTCCATGATTCAAGTGCATAAGCAACTTTCGCATCAGAGCAATGTATGTGATGTTGCCCCCATCTATGTATGTATATACATAGATAGGTCTATATATAGGTATATAGATATATAGGTCTACAGCAGGACATAAGCCACTCCAGGTAATATCGGAGCGGATTGGCGATCGCTGTATTAAAATCATTTCACCTTAGACACTGCTGACCATCACCAACCTAGAATTTAAGTCGGTTATTGAGAAGGCTTTTCCCTAAACCAATGCATCCATAAATTGTCTAGACTTGACCTCTGTCTACCCCTGTATTGGGAATTGCGTGAAGATATTTATTTATTTATTTTATAGTCTAGACAATTAAGTCCCTTTTACCCTCCTTCCACCGAAGATATTTTCGGGGCAGGAGTACGCAATGTAGGGGTTTGAGTTTTAACCCTGATGTGTTAGGCTCGTACCAATTATTATTGTTTTTAAACTTACGAACGACTAGATACCTATATTTCTGATTCATTTACAAACCCTTGATCTTCGTAGCAATACATTTTTGTAGTTTTGTTTGTCAGTTTCACTCCAAAATTATTTATTTCGCTTTGTTGAAAGTAGATTTTTATTATTCCTTTATTATTCATGGTGCTTTGTAACAAAAATCCGCATAATATTCTATTGTCCGCAATTACTTCCCATTATTTAAAAAAAAAACTCGACCTGAGTAGTCTTTGTGAAGAAAATGGCCCAAAATATAGGATGTGGTTTCCATAATAAAAGAAATTGAACAGATTTATTAGATTGTTCTGACCTAAAGAGCTTGTTAAAATTTATGTATTTTCATAGATGTTGGCTTTGTAAGGGATAAAAATTTGTCGTGTTACTTGATATAATACTGCATTTTCTATTAGGTCTTAAGTCTTCCGTGGACGAGTGGTGCACAGACCGGTTTGGTGTGACGCATAGGGTCCCGGGTTCGTTTCCCTTTCGGGTAAATGTGGAAAACACTTTTTCTTAATTTTTTCGGGTCTGCGCATGTGTGGTACCTTTGTTGTTGCTGATTCCATGATTCAAGTGCATAAGCAACTTTCGCATCAGAGCAATGTATGTGATGTTGTCCCCATCTATGTATGTATATACATAGATAGGTCTACATATATAGGTCTATATATAGGTATATAGATATATAGGTCTACAGCAGGACATAAGCCACTCCAGGTAATATCGGAGCGGATTGGCGATCGCTGTATTAAAATCATTACACCTTAGACACTGCTGACCATCACCAACCTAGAATTTAAGTCGGTTATTGAGAAGGCTTTTCCCTAAACCAATGCATCCATAAATTGTCTAGACTTGACCTCTGTCTACCCCTGTATTGGGAATTGCGTGAAGATATTTTATTTTTATTTTTAATGCATCCATAAAGGAGTACTCTTAAGAAAGGGTCTCATCATATTCGTACTCCGCAGCTACAAAAGAAGCGTGAAGCGTGAAGTAAGGGAGAATTTTACAGTTGTAATAGAAATTTGATTAAAGGTACATTATTATAATACATCTTTATACATAAAAACCTTCTGTTTGTGTGTATGACTGAAATTTCGAGAAATAGTTACGATTTCCATTTAGACTCGATAGGTGATGCTGCAAATAGGCTGTGGGACAGGTCTACGTTTGCCGGGGCCCTATAGAATATATATAAATTAAAATCCTTCTGCTCACAAACAATCGCAGGCATGAAACATAATTTTCTTATACGAAATTTAATAAACATTTTAAAACAGTATCGAATTTTAATAAACATTTTAAAATCACAAGGATCTCATAATTTGCAATGGCAGAAAAATTAAATTACAGCTTCGCAATTACGCGCTCACATTTTTTTGTGTTTGTTTCGTGAATGTGAATTGGAATAAAAAATTATTTCATAAAATACAGTTTTACAGTACTGATAAAGCAGGACTTTGTTGACTAGTTACTCAATTGAAGTTTGCATGTTATGTTACTACAGGAATTTCTAAAATATAGGCTGACTGGCCTATATTGAATATTTTTATTCGCAACTTTTTTGGGGTTGGCTTTAAAAATGAAACTGACACACTTTGCCGTGGTGGAGGCAACCCGTGACATTTACACGGGTTTATGTCCAAGTCAACTATATTAGTTGGGTCGAAAGTATTTAATTGTCTAGACCTCTGTCTACTCCATGTTATTTTTGTTGTGATTTTTTATAAAAAAAATCTTCACGCAATTCCCAATGCAGGGGTAGACAGAGGTCAAGTCTAGACAATTAAGTCCCTTTGACCCACCTTCCACCGAAGATATTTTCGGGACAACGTGACAGGTGGTGAGCCCGTCGCCGTCTTTATGTCCAAGCCAACGATGAAATTCGTACATAAGTTTTTGAAAAACTCATTGGTACTGCCACCTGGGAATCGAACTCGGGTCTCTTGACTCGAAATTCCGACCACCCAACAACTCGGCTATCGTGACTTATTTTGATTTGTTATTTAAATAAATATTATTTAGCGCATAATACAAGAGGCCCTAATCTGATGCCTTTAAGTGAAAAAATATCGAGAGTACATATTCTGAGGACTACCGAGGGACACATTGATTGTATCCCACATTGATTGTTGAATTACGAACAATTGAATAGGGGGAGAAAAAATGTCTTTATTAAAGCCGAATTGGAATGTATACTCAAATTCGTTTAAGGTTTTCATGAGTCAGGAATGTTTTGGACTTTGTGAATTTAGAATTAGTAATCAATGGAATTTATGTAGTGGAATTAGGTTATTTTAATATTGTGTAATTCTATTAAACTTCAATCTATCAAGTCTTTTTCGTATTTTAAGAATGCTTAAAAAGGATAAAATGTACAAATTTAAAAGTAGAGAAAGCTTAGTAACATTTTTTATAATTTCCAGCACCTAGACGTGTGATATTTGGGAAAATTTAAACCTATATTAAGTAGGAGTATTTAAACCTGACTTTAATTTATATTAATGTAAGGTTTGAATACTCTTACTTACCTGTTTTAATGTAATAAAACATTGTCTATGTACTCCGCCTATAACATAATAGTATTTGCGAGCATCAATAGCCTAATGGTTTAGGGTGCATACGGCGAAAAATAACGTCGCAAGTTCGGGCCCGTCATTCGACTATTTTTGTGAACAACTTCAGACGCTAGTTAGTAGCTAGCTTAACTGGAGTAGTTACTACCATGGAATACTAGTGTTATTGAAGGTGACTTAAGTCGAGACGTTCCCACGAATCAGAATTTTCTTTCGAGTGTGGAAAAACATATTGAATGTTTACGAAGATCTACGATGGCTTTCTTTTTTTTTCACGCTTTTCCGAATGCTGGGATAGTCGGAAGTCTACAAGTTCTGTAGACTTTCTGTTAGACTTTCAACTCACATTTCATCGGATCTTATTTTCAGACTACATCGATTTTCGATCACCGTATAAACTCTGCTTTCTCTCTCAAAATATTCACTCCAATAGACGATCTTAGTTAACGAGTGGCATGTTCACCGATTTTCAAGATCACTAGCTCTGAGATCGATTCCCGGTCGAGTCAATGTAGAAAACGCTTTTTTAAATTTTCTAGAGTAGGTGTTTGTGATATCTTCGTTGTTTCCACTTGTGCTATGCAAGTGCTTAAGCTACTTACTTTGGGATCAGAGCAACGTATGTCATATTGTCCCTATATATGTATGTGCACGGCACTGATGGTACAGTTAGATTACTAGTTAGAGTAAGTTTTACTAGTTAGTAACCTTCGAACTGTAACGTAACATCATTTAATAAGGACGAAAAGGGCATTTTATGGAGTAAAATATCCTTCCTGAAAGGCGGAAGAAACATAAAAGAGATTAAATCGGTAGCAATATATTTCTGCCTTCAACCCGCCTAACTTTTTCATCTTCCTAAATTAAACCAGGAACAAAATTGTATGGAGAACTTATATTTTTCTTAGGGTTGTTAACAACCGCCTTTTGCCAATAAAAACGATCTTTGGCAACCCTGTTTTGAAGATAGACCTCAGTATTACAACCTTCTGCTCACCTGATGACAAATGGCTAGTGCATCTCATTAAAACATAGAAACAATTTACCTAAAATGTCTTCGGTGGAAAGTGGGTCCCAAGGACTCAAATGTCTGGACCCCAGTATTTGCATTGCCGTAAACAATTTTTTATTGTTTTAATTTAATGTTTTGTTTTTAAATTAACATGCGTGTTCCAAATTTAAATAATTAAAAAGTTAAAAAAAAAACTATTTTGTACACAAACTGTTAATTTATTAAAAAGAACTATTAAGCAATTAAAAAATAATTAAAAAGTTAAAAAAAAAACTAGTTTTATTTGTCCTATTTTGTACACAAACTATTGTAGAATTTTAAAATATCGGGATTTTATCTCACTATAAATGGAAACGAGCGCAATGCCTGATAATATAAATTGTAAATTCGCAAATCGTATATATTCATTTGTATAAATTTTATTTGTTATTTGTACAAAATATATATACAAAACGTGTCCGTCCTTTTCTATTTTTTTATTCTTAAGGGGATAAATATGTATCTATTATTTGGAATCAGATAGTAAACAATGACTAGGTTTTGAAAAGAATGAACTAAAAGCATAAATTACTAGTGTAATTAAAGATCCAAAGATGTCTTTACTTTGGTCGCATATCGAATCTTGAATTATTCGAATCTCTACTAGTTAATAATGTATAATAATGAGTAAGATTGAGGAGAAGAAGACACGTTGGGCGGAAAAGAAAATCTTGGCCGCGTAACATTTACAAGTTAAATAGGAACTAGCGTGTAAGAGCTTTTCTACTTCACATAAAGCGAAAAGTGTAAAATACTGATAAACAAAAATCAGTAATTAATGTGGAACTTTAAAAATAAATAGAGGCACATTTATCGATACTATATCGGACCACACCACATATATTGCCCTGACTCTAAAGTTAGTAACGGATGCACCTGTTTGCTCTGATTCCAAAGAAAGGGTACATGTTTCATGAAATCGAGCACAACAAAGCTGCCACAAACACCTAGACTCGAGAACATATAGAAAAAATATTTGTCTACATTGACTAGTCCCAAAAAAGAGGAGAAGAGATTCGACTCCAGACCCCAGAACTGATAACATTAAGTTGCCGAGTGTTTATACGCCACTTATCCACGGAAGAAGAAAAATATATCTTGTCAATACTGACATGATCAGACTAACAAGACAATAATAAAAATGTACATAGGCAGAGACGACGTCATATATATATTATTAACATCATATATATCTGATCCCAAAGTAACTAAAGCACTTGTGTTATGTAATACTCATTTATGGTACTTTCGTTGTTGCCGATTCATAGAAAACCAAATAAATGAATAAATATGTTCACGCAATTCCCAATACAGGGGTAGACAGAGGTCTAGTCTAGACAATTACGTCCCTTTGACCCACCTTCCACCGAAGATAATTTCGGGACAACGTGACAGGTGGTGAGCCCGTCGCCGTCTTTATCTCCAAGCCAACGATATAATTCGTACATAAGTTTTTGAAAAACCCATTGGTACAAGCCACCTGGGTATCGAACTCGGGTCTCTTGTCTCGAAATTCCGACTACCCAACCACTCGGCTATCGTAAACTTTAATAGAAAACCACTTTTACTGCATTGTCTGGGGTGTACCCCGAAAAATTGTCTATTACGATACTTTACCCGTTCGGGAATCGAAAACAGGACCTCCGATCTGGCGACACTTTGAAAACCGGTGTATTCGCCAATTCTCCACGGAGGTTGTCAATATAAGTCACGATAATTCTGTCCTCAGTAAGTGTGACTAAACACTACAAAATGTTACTAAGGTAATACTTTCGACCTACAATTCACCGAAGTGTATTTGGGACATCGTGACAGGTCGAATAAGTATCGAACCCGAGCCAACCGCTCGATTATTAATTATTTAGTTTTTATACTAAAAGCAAAGAATCAGAGCATTGAGGAATAAGTATCAAGAACGGAAGAAAAAACTTTTCCAATTTATTGTGGCCAGGACTCGGCGAATATTAACATAAAGGAACTTTATGACATTCATTGTTATTGCACTGAAATAAAGACTTTTTGTTTAACTATTTTTCTTACTTTATATAGTGGTTATGATTCCCAACTTCGTTAGTATTTTCGATTGTTTACCACAAAGTCTAGAAAAATATATTTATATATAGGTCTAGGCAATAAGTCCTCTCGGTCCACCTTTCACTAAAGACATTTTTGGGACAACGTGACAGTCGGTCAGCCCGTCGCCTTCTTTATGTCTAAGCCAACAAAACACCCATTAGTACGAGCCTGCCACGTACGCATCGAACTCAGGTCTCTTGACACAAATCCTGATCTCTCAACCCCTCGACTATCGCGACCTTTTTCTACAAATGTAATTGTAAGATTAAAAATATTGAGTGGTAGTCTCCTTCCGTGCTTAGAATTTGTCTGGATGAGTACTACGCACTTGCCTCTGTAATTGTGTGTTGCTAAATAGCAATGTAACAACTGTTTTTTTTCCGGTTTGGGATATATAGAGTCAGTGTTATCAAGGGCAATGAACCTTTCCATCTTATTTCTCAAAGAGAAAACGCATCTGTAACTTTCGACTTTTGAAATAGTTTACAAGTGTTATATGGGCCTTAAACATTAATTGCAATATCGCTAAAAATGTTTTGATTTATGATACTTTTGTTGGGTTTTAAAGTGAAGTAACTTTATTGTCAAGTAATATTTTTTTCTAAAATATTCCTACGTTATTAAACTCAATTCCTTATACGCGAGTCATATGAAGAATAGACTTGGAAACTTAGAGTGCCTCGTTACTTGCCTGACAAAAGTTATACTGATAAATTGCTTATCATATATTGAAGTTATCGATTGAGAATATGTATAAAAATAATAAAATATATCTTAACGCCATTCCTAATACAGGGGTAGATATAGGTCTAGTCTAGACAATTAGGTAACTTCCTCCCATCTTACATCGACACCAAGACATTTTTTGGGACATGTTTAAAAACATGTATAAAATTAAACTTGAGTTTATTCAATCCCCGAAAAATATAATTGAGATACATAGAAGATGGAAATGGTCTGCAAACTTGCTTCAGTGTCAGTTTTATTATTATGGCATTTCTTACTTCTACTTAAAAAAAATGTTACTGCTACTTCAAAGAAAGGCTTACTTTAAAAAAGAGCCTGTTAGTTTAGGATCTGGACAGCAAATGTCACAGCTTCGATACTTAAAATAGAAACAAAGTCGTATAGATCAATAGACTTATTTATTAAATTAATAATTAATAATTGATCGGAATGCGAGTTAAGAGACCCAAGTTCGGATCCCTCACGTAATTGGTTCCGTTAGAGAGAAGCTATATATATATATATATATATATATATGTATATATATATATATATATATATATATATATATATATATATATATATATATATATATATATATATATATATATATATATATATATATATATATATCGTGACTTTTAGCTTAGCTTAACGTTTATGCTTCTTGTCGCTAGGTTAGCGAGAAGATAAGTAAAATATGTTTTCTGATGGTTTTATTTTTATGTATATTTATTGTCTACATTTTTATGCCTAGAAGTTTATTTCTATGTGTTAAGTTACCGAAGCCTGTAAACCGTTGTATTATTTATACTAAACGTTACATGTTTCTAATTACCTTTAGGTAGTACTCTGAGTAGTTTTACCCAATATATAATTTGATCTGAAGCAAGCAGGGATTTGTTACATATAAGCCCCGAGCGCCGTGATCCCAGTAAATCCCGTATCAACGACAGCGGATGTAAATTTCACGAATGCTGGGCAAATCGTACCACAACTTCGATAATCTGAGCTTTATAATGGTCCTGGAACGGTGAACTGATATAACTTGTTCACGGTTCGAATTCTGTTCATATAGTATATATTTTAAGTAGTACAATCACGCACGTCATATTAAAGTTGCTATTAAATTGAAGAGACAATTTAAAAAATTAACTGACACCGACATTCGAAACGTGGCACTCTTATCTCCGAGTCGTGTCATACAGGAATCATTTGAAATATCAAATCTCTCTTTTTGTTATAATAAAAAGAAAAAAAATATAAAATAATTTAAAAATTTAACTGACACATGCGGGATTTGTACCAGCGACCTTTGCCGTACAGTGGCAACGCTTTTACTTCTGAGCCAACGTGTCTCTCTCTTTTATTTACGCCTGTTATGGCGGAGGCGACATCTTCCAGACGGTGGTCCAACATCCAGCTCAATATCCAAAGTTAATTTCTTTAATTAAAAATTTTGATGTAAAGGTTATCAAATTTACAATATTTTTATTTTTAGTACTGTATTTTTCATATTTATGAATATTTAAACGAAATACCACTTGAAATTTTGTATAGTTAATCGATTCGCGATATAGCTGCTTAAGAACGGATTGTATATCAATCCTCTTTAAAACTACATATACATATATATATATATATATATATATATATATATATATATATATATATATATATATATATATATATATATATATATACATATATATATATATATATATATATATATATATATATATATATATATATATATATATATATATATATATATATATATATATATATATATATATATATATATATATATATATATATATGTATATATATATATATATATCAAATTTACAATATTTTTATTTTTAGTACTGTATTTTTCATATCTATGAATATTTAAACGAAATACCACTTGAAAATTTCAAGTGGTATTTAATCGATTCGCGATATAGCTGCTTAAGAACGGATTGTATATCAATCCTCTTTAAACTACATATACATATATATATATATATATATATATATATATATATATATATATATATATATATATATATATATATATATATATATATATATATATATATATATATATATATATATATATATATATATATATATATATATATATATATATATATATATATATATATATATATATATATATATATATATATATATATATATATAACAGCTTTTGTACCAAATGAAGTTATTTAAATAGTTACATTGTAGATTCCGTCTCTCGCACACTGACACACTTACGTATGTACTCGTATTTTAGAATTTTTATATTATTAAAGTGCTGAAAATTTAAAATAAACTACAACCTTGAACTTTGACGTGTTTTAATTGAAATACCTCTTCTAAGCATGTAAATTGAAAAAAAAACAGCGGCCACGAAATTTCTCTTGGGGAAAAAAAACAATTCCATATCGTATTTTACTTGCCTAAAGAGGTCCAACAATAAATTTTACTCAAATTTACAAAAAACGTACACAAAAACTTTTGTAGAAATAAAACCCAAAGTTTATTTGTATTGAATTCGTAATATGCTATATCTTACCGAATTATGGCTTAATGCGAAATAAACTGTCAGAAAAAAAGGTCATGAAGGTATCCGAGTACTCAGGACTTTCCATTCTTCGAGAATGTTGCTTATGTAAAATACTAATCAGTTTTCTTAAAATAATAATGATAAATTTTCGAAACGCGAGAAAGATTTTTTTTATAGAATAGGAAGGCAAACGAATAGGTGGCTCACTGCTATGCCTCTGGTATTGCGGGTGTTCATGGGTGGCGGTAATCACTTACCATCACGTGAGCCACCTGCTCGTTTGCTTCCCTTTTCTATAAAAATATTAATCTACCAGCAATGGCTTAGTCACGGGGGCTCTGACGATCAAATCACTAAGATATATCTATAGTATATGCTGAAATTGCGAGACAATTAATTTAAAAAAATATTAGACATTTCAATATTTTTTATTTTTTAATGTACATAGAAACATTTATAAAAGTTCAATATACAATGCAGGCGTCTCTTATAATGGGAATTTGGCGTAATTTCCATGCTTTGCAAGAGGAGTTGCGATAACAGAACCAAAAAAATCGTGTCAATCACCGGTCTCGTATTTGTCGAGAATATTTCTGGTTAAAATTATTAAACTTTCTGGTATTTATTGTATAACCATATTCCGCCATCTTGCCATCATTGATGTGTTGAATATTCTTAAGGAATTGTCACCCGGTTCTCTGATCATTTTATCAATTTGTAATGTAGGGATTCAATGTAACATTGATTTATGACGCAAATTAAACGAGTGTCCAATGTAATGAACTTTAATAATGACGTTAAAGGTATCAATTTAGTTAATGCTCTTTGTCTTGAATATTAAGAGCTTTATGGGTCCCTAAATGTTCACAATTAGACTTTTGAAGTTGGCTTTTATTGCTCTTCAGAGAAAATGGACAATTAAGGTAATTTTAATTGTGTTACTTAAGAAAAAGCTGTTAGTTGAGAACTAAAAATACATTTTGACACATTTTTTCCCTTAAAATATTTTTAATTTAATTATTTTTATAATTAATGACCTCAACGAATGTCGTACACTCTAGTTTTTAAGTACGCCTGCTCAATAATACTGGGTTTAATTCCCGCACTGTAAAATTTTGAAAATCACTTGTACCTTCGTTGTTATATAACACAAGTGCATTAGCTTCTTGGTAGAGCGTATAATGAATATGTGATGCTGTCCACATTTATTTAATATTTTCGTGAAAGTTTTAAACATTTTTACTTTAAGGTAATGATGTCTTTGTAGCTGTTATGTTATAGGCGACAAATGTTCATATTTTAACGAAAGAGCACATAATATATTTTTGAGCATATTCCATTGACATGAATGCCATATCATAAAAAATGACTTAAAATTGCGACTAATTTAGGTGAGACTTTGCAGTTTGATCTTCAGAAGATTTGTATGCCGACCGCATCAGTTGATTTTTTAAAAAGCTTATTTTTATTTTAGTAAAATGTACCAACATCCGACCTTCCAGCAATTTAAAAAAAAATATCTTCACAATTAATGCCTTTCAACCCACCTTCTACCGACCACCGTTTTGGCATAACGTGACAGGTGGTGAGCCCGTTACCATCTTTATGGCCAAGCCAACGATATATATGTTTGACCCATTGGTACAAGCCTGCCACCGACCTAACCATCTAACCTCTAACCCAACCATCTAATCTATGCACACAAAATTTCACGAAAAACGGGCAAGCCATTTAACGAGAGCTTAATTACAAACACCATGTCACGAGAATTTTATATATTAGACTAGCTGACCCCGCAAATGTTGTTTTGCCATATAAAAAATTTAGGATTGTATGCATTTATTAATGACGTATAATAAAAAAAAAAAACAAAAAATGTCTAAAAATAACAAAATGTACCCTTAACATTTTTAGGGCAAAGAAATATAAATGTTGTCCGATTCTCAGGCCTAACCGATTTGCGGACTAAATTTTACGAATATAGGGTCGTCATTTCGGAGGAGTTCAATTATTAACACGGTGACACGAGAACTTTATATATTGAATAAAAAAAAAGCAGTTTTCAAATATTTGTGTTTGTATGTCTGTTTCTCTTGGCTAATCAACAAAGCGGTAGTAGTGATTTTGAAGGGACTTTCACTAACTGTTAGCTAATGTTTTAAGAAGTAGCTGAGGCTACTTTTAAGAAAAGTCAGATAAATCGCGAGAAAAGTCGGGGCGCAGTTGGCGAGCTTCAAGAGCGTATGAACAACTGTTATTTTGTTTTTAGCCATGAAGTGGCTATGGCAAGAGGAGATTGTGCTTTTCGCAAATTTACGAGAAACCGTACCGTGGAGAACTGGTCCCATTTTAAATTGCTGAGAAATAAATGCAACTAGATGATACGAAATGCTAAACGCCGTTATATCCATGAAAACATTATTAATTCTTCGACTGCTGATGTGTGGAAATTTTTCAAATCTCTAGGCATATCCAAGTCAACATCATTGGTTCACATTTTGTCTCTCACATTAAATGACATAAATCACCACTTTATCTCTCCTCCAACTATTAATCCTCTTATTCGCTCAGCGACTATTAACATGTTCGTAAACAAACATAACCTACTGAATGAATTTCAGTCAGGTTTTCGTCCAGGTCACAGTACCACTACAGCACTTGTCAAGGTCACATATGACATAAGGAAGGGCATGGATGAGCAAAAGTTGATAGTGGTGGTTCTGGTTGACTTTTCAAACGCTTTTAACACAGTTGATCACGATATCCTTATATCCTACCTTACTTACCTCAGATTCTCGACCCAAGCCTTGGATTGGTTCTCATCATATCTTCGCGGCCGCCAACAGTCAGTCCGCTTAGGATAGCAATGTTCTACCTGGGCGGATGTAGATTCTGGGGTGCCGCAAGGCGTTATACTTTCTCCAATAATGTTTTCGTTATTAATTAACTCCATCACCACTGTCTTAAACTGTTCGTATCATCTGTATGCAGACGATCTTCAGCTTACGATAAATCGGAAGTGAGTGATCTTAATAACTGTATTTTTAAGCTCAATAAAAATCTTGAGTTAATTAGGGTTTGGTCCATTTGATATGGTGTTACCGTCAACACAACAAAATGTAAAGCCATAGTAATGGGTGGTCCTAGGATGCTGGTTAGGATTGACTACGGTAACTTTTCTCCTATTTATTATAATGGAACATCAATTCCATTTTCTAATACCGTAGTCGATCTTGGCTTGCATTTGGATCAGTCGTTAAGCTGGGAACTTCAGGTTGCGGAAATAAACCGAAAAGTCAATGCCACCATACGTTCACTCTACCGCCTTAAAAATTTCCTTCCCTTTAAAACTAAGCTTTTGCTGGTTCAGTCCCTGGTATTGCCCATTATCGACTATACCGATGTATGTTATCCAGATCTATCCCAATCACGTCTCAACAAATTGGAGCGCCTTCTCAGCAACTGTATTATATTTATTTTCGGTATAAGTAATTATGACCATATCTCCTCTTGCCGCTCCAAGATTAAATGGCTTCCCATTCGTCAAAGGCGTAGCTCCCGAATTCTGTTTCTGCTGTATTCTGTATTGACTTGCTCTAATTCTCCTTCTTACCGAAGAAATAACTTTCAACATCTCCAATCTTCTCATGACAGAGCACCTCGCTCTATAAACTAACTTAGGATTCACATTCCTCAGCATAATACAGGATACTTTTACTCCTCTTTTACGGTACAAGCTGAACTACTCTGGAACGCCCTACCTTTGAAGATAATATCCGCTCCGAAAATATTCGTTCAAGAGATTAGTTCGTGAGTATTATCTTAAGATTCATTAATATATATTTATGTATATATTTACATGTTTATATTTTATATATATTACTTACGTATCTATGTATAATTATGTATGTTTAGTTTATGTAATACATGTATGTATTGTTTCCAGAAAATATTTATTGTTTATATGTATACATTTCTTAAAAAGGAGCATTAATCAATATTTTTGTTGTTAGCACCTGCCATCTACTTCTCACCATAACAAAGGTTGACTGGTAGAGAATGCCACCAGACATTAAGTCCGCCCATTGTAGCCCTTAGTATAAGATGTAACAATAAAGAATAAATAAATAAATAAATAAGAGTTGACGGCAGACGTGCGTATATGAAGAAAATGGTGAATTTGAATGAAGCGAAAGAGGTAAGGATCGTGACATTAGAGAATCTGTTCTCTCTGGCTGCCCAGTCAGGTATACGCATAGTCATGCGTAAATTATTATTTTTTATTTAACTTTCACTTTATAATTTTTAATTTTTTTAAAGTAGAATTTTTTAGACTAAATTTTAGACTAAAATGCATTCGAGAAACTCACTAAACGAAATATTCAGCAAAGTTTTGATTGTTGAAAAACTTTTACGTTGTATTGCACGAGCTTAAATTTTTAAAAATATGTCGGAGTTTGAAATCAACGTACAATGACAATAACACGAGAAATTGTTTATCTGTTCCAAGCAATTCACTTTGAAACTGGTCTCTGTTAGAAACTCTCACTTGTCTTTAAATTTTGCTTTTTTATCACCTAGAATCGTTGCTTTATTTTCTAGTAATAAATGAGTATCATTTTAAAACATTTATATATATCGAAATAAGAATATACATTAGCTTATTATCGAAAAAAAAATTAAAATATCTTCACGCAATTCCTAATACCCCCTGTATTCAGACAGAGGTCTAGTCTTGACAATTAAGTCCCTTCGACCCACCTTCGACCGAAGATATTTTCGGGACAACGTGACAGGTGGTGAGCCCGTCGCCGTCTTTATGTCCAAGCCAACGATGTAATTTTTACAGCAGTTTTTGAAAACCCATTGGTACTAGCCTGCCACCTGGGGATCGAACTCGGGTTTCTTGACTCGAATTCGACCACCCAACCACTCTGCTATCGTGACTTGTTTTAGTTTAATTCGCCTTATTATCGAGGGCTGACAATTGACTAGAAAGCGCTATCTCAATTCTTACTCGGTATGTAGCGCGAAAGTAAATATTAAAATGTGTCGAGGTAGGCCAAGACTAATTTTCGAAGAGAATGTGAGCAAATAGCTCGAAGAGGGAAGGGGCAAGAGCACCTAGATATCTAGACGTGTATGTATTAGGAAATGTTAAATCTGAAAGAAGCGAAAGCTTACCCTGGCCGCTGGCTATTCCGTCAGGGACTGTACGTGAAAAATATTAAATATAATTAAGTACGAGCAGGTATTGAACTCCTCAACATAATTTGAAGAGACATTACGAATATTTATAATCATTCCCAATTATTTAAATATCTTGTTCTTGTTAGGTATAAAAAAACTGTATATTGTTGAACTTGTATTTAGATAAATAACTAAAACTGTGATATGTCGATTGCAATACTCCATAGGTATGCTCTTTTTTAGGTAGTTTATTTTATTTTTATAATAATTATAATAGAGTATTAGGATAATCGTTTTTTAAGAAATAATTTTAAGCCATCACCTAAAAAATATCTTCACGCAATTCCCAAAACAGGGGTAGACAGAGGTCTAGTCTAGACAATTTAGTCCCTTTGCCCTACCTTCCACCGAAGATATTTTCGGGACAATAAACTGGAAGCCATCTTCTCATTTCCTTATTTACTGGAGTTACCATTATTAACGTAATTATTTATATCATAATTATTTATTCCAATAAAGATTTTATTTAATATATTTGTGGGTTATCTGAGGCTGCACGCCCAATACAGGGTCTACCCTGTATTGGGAATTGCGTAAAGATATTTTTAGAGGTCTAGTCTAGACATTTAAGTCTCTTCGATCCACCGAAGATATTTTCGGGACATCGTGACAGGTGGTGAGCCCGTCGCCGTCTTTATGTCCAAGCCAACGATATAATTTGTACGTAGGTTGTTAGAAAAACCCATTGGTACGACCACTTGAGGATCGAACTCGGGTCTCTTGATTCGAAATTCTGACGACCCAACCACGCGGCTATTGTGACATTTTTTTAAATATATTTCTTAAGCCTATAGATAGGCAGACTTCGCGCTTTTACCGGGGTTTTTGTTCCAGCGCATACAACGCCTAATGAACGAGTTTCTTATTCTATAGGATCAATATTCAACAATAAGAACTTGGCGACTGTTGAAATCAAATCGCACAAAAAGTTAAGTATATAGATTTTACTATGTCACTTTTCTTTTAGGCTGGCATTTAATTCGAAAATGCGACAAAAAAAAAACAAGTAATTTATTATTAATTAAATTATGTTGAGTCTTTCTAGAAAAGATCATACCAAAAGATAAACAATTAAAAAACCGGTAAGAGCGGCGGCCATTGACATTGCAAGGTTATATTAGACGCCTCTTACCCGCCCATGACTGGAAAAGGCATAGCATATTCTTCTTCTTCTTCCTGCCCTGTTCCCACGCTATGAGGGGTTGGGGAATGACATATTCTTAAGCCGATATAATCATGGTCGTATATACATACACATATAGTATCAAGGAATTTTAGTTTGAGAAAATAAAGAAAAGAATTGTCCACTAATAAAAAATATCAACGAAAACAAAACCCTAAAGTAAATGTATTATGGCACTTAATTTCATATTCCATGATAATGCTCGGATGTTACTAGCAGATGGTGCTCAATCATCGGTAAATTATGACACGCCGAAACAGATATTACGTAAACTTTGATTCATGAAAATGTCCGTTTCATATGCGAATATTGAAATGGAATAAAATTTCAATTTTAAATTGCACTTAACAAAGTTGCAGTGAAAAATTGTGAAATCGAACTCAATGCATAATGCTTTTCATTTCAATATAAAGCAGAAACTAAAGTCCACTGTATACATAGGTCTATCTAGTAAGGAGAATTTGACATAAGCGCCACACGTGAGGAGCAGCATGCACGCAGCTCACGCGCAGATCGGGAGCGGGCAGCGAATTCTCTATATATAGAAGACCCCTAGACCCGCCTTTTGAAATCTGTCTTGAGTACATTGTGTAGTCTTGAATCTCTCGGACAGATCAATGTTTGTTTTTTTGTCCTTATCTTACCTTATTAGTATGTGTTAACTTATGTTACATAGCCTCTGGAAGAGTTATCTTTTATATTTCGTCTACACTAACTGGCTGACTGCATTAGGCATATTTTGGTATTTGGTATCATACATATTTACGTACAAAATTATTCCCAGAGCTTTAAATTTATATCTAGCGTGTGCATATTTTAGCGAATTGACTTTTATTTTTAACGACCCGTTTTTATTAGTACTATAAATTTAAAAATATGTCTACAATAACTAATATGGCGATATTTAAGTACCTTATACGTGAGCAATTTACGTCTGAAATAAAACTTAATGGCTCTTAGTACCCTCTTTTATAAACGTTTTAACGAGAAATTTTATAATTAAAAATTTCACTTATTTTATTCTAAATAATGAATTTTGTAAGTAAATACTAATAGTAGAGCTGATAGTCTACGATATGCCGAGTGGTTGTATTGGAATCCGAATCAGGAGTTCGAATCTAAAAAATCGATCCCCTGGAAGAAAATTCGTACCAAAGTTTTTTCAAAATTTTTTATAACGTAACAGAAACAGGCTCATTAACTGTCACAATCTAAATATGCTCCGGTAAAATGTGGGTCAAAGGACTGAACAATCAAGAACTGTGACGGGTAGACATTATTGGGAATACGAAATTAAAAAAAAATTAATAGATTTTAGCTTTATATAGCTTAAGTACATAATTTATCAAAGTTACTTTTCCTTAGCCACTTCGGTTATTCAATGGATGAACAGCTATCGATTCAATTCTCTAAAAGCTCCATCGAGACCGCTTCGAAATTCGGAAACTCTCCTTAAATACTTTTTTTCTTGGACTAAACAAAGTTGTAAGCGATCCATTACATTTATTCGAAATTTAAGTTTATACCGTGGCTTATTTTTATCACAAAACAAGTATAATTTAAAACAAAATTAAAGTTAAAACTAAAAAAAAACAAGTAATTTATTATTAATTAAATTATGTTGAGTCTTTCTAGAAAAGATCATACCAAAAGATAAACAATTAAAAACCGGTAAGAGCGGCGGCCATTGACATTGCAAGGTTATATTAGACGCCTCTTAACCGCCCATGACTGGAAAAAGGCATAGCGTATTCTTCTTCTTCTCCTGCCCTGTTCCCACGCTATGAGGGGTTGGGGAATGACATATTCTTAAGCCGATATAATCATGGTCGTATATACATACACATATAGTATCAAGGAATTTTAGTTTGAGAAAATAAAGAAAAGAATTGTCCACTAATAAACAATATCAACGAAAACAAAACCCTAAAGTAAATGTATTATGGCACTTAATTTCATATTCGATGATAATGCTCGGATGTTACTAGCAGATGGTGCTCAATCATCGGTAAATTATGACACGCCGAAACAGATATTACGTAAACTTTGATTCATGAAAATGTCCGTTTCATATGCGAATATTGAAATGGAATAAAATTTCAATTTTAAATTGCACTTAACAAAGTTGCAGTGAAAAATTGTGAAATCGAACTCAATGCATAATAGCTTTTCATTTCAATATAACAGAAACTAAAGTTCACGTGAATTTGACATAAGCGCCACACGTGAGGAGCTGCATGCACGCAGCTCACGTGCAGATCGGGAGCGGGCAGCGAATTCGCCATATTTAGAAGTACCCCTAGACCCGCCTTTAGAAATCTGTCTTGAGTACATTGTGTAGTCTTGAATCTCTCGGATGTTTGTTTTTTTGTCCTTATCTTACCTTATTAGTATGTGTTTACTTATGTTACATAGCCTCTGGAAGAGTTATCTTTTATATTTCGCCTACACTAACTGGCTGACTGCATTAGGCATATTTTGGTATTTGGTATCATACATATTTACGTACAAAATTATTCCCAGAGCTTTAAATTTATATCTAGCGTGTGCATATTTTAGCGAATTGACTTTTATTTTTAACGACCCGTTTTTATTAGTACTATAAATTTAAAAATATGTCTACAATAACTAAAATGGCGATATTTAAGTACCTTATACGTGAGCAATTTACGTCTGAAATAAAACTTAATGGCTCTTAGTACCCTCTTTTATAAAGGTTTTAACGAGAAATTTTATAATTAAAAATTTCACTTATTTTATTCTAAATAATGAATTTTGTAAGTAAATACTAATAGTAGAGCTGATAGTCTACGATATGCCGATTGGTTGTATTTGAATCCGAATCAGGAGTTCGAATCTAAAAAATCAAAATTTTTATAACGTAACAGAAACAGGCTCATTAACTGTCACAATCTAAATATGCTCCGGTAAAATGTGGGTCAAAGGACTGAACAATCAAGAACTGTGACGGGTAGACATTATTGGGAATACGAAATTTAAAAAAAATAAATAGATTTTAGCTTTATATAGCTTAAGTACATAATTTATCAAAGTTACTTTTCCTTAGCCACTTCGGTTATTCAATGGATGAACAGCTATCGATTCAATTCTCTAAAAGCTCCATCGAGACCGCTTCGAAATTCGGAAACTCTCCTTAAATACTTTTTTTCTTGGACTAAACAAAGTTGTAAGCGATCCATTACATTTATTCGAAATTTAAGTTTATACCGTGGCTTATTTTTATCACAAAACAAGTATAATTAAAAAAAAATTAAAGTTAAAATTAAAAAAAAAAAACAAGTAATTTCTAAGTATTTTAAAAATGATTTTATTTATTTATAAATTACGGGTTTTTATGTCTAATATTTTAAAATAAATATCTTCACGTCGTTCCCTATTAAGTTGTAGACATAGGTCAATTGTATTTTTACTGTTTTAAATCGGTATGGTCCGTATCAATTAATATTAAATGCCTCAAAGGTAGTCAGAATAAAGTGAACCAATTGTCCGTTTGCCATATTAACAAGTAGGAATTTATTTTATATATGAGGCTTTAACATTGTTCCAATCACTATTTTTATTCTCATGCATTTTACCATAGTTGTTTTTGTTAAGATTATTTTCTTTTTCTTATATATATCTCTAGTCTAGACCCTTCGACCCTAGTTCGAAAGGATTTGATTGACTAGGACCTCCGTGTACTCCAGTTTTGGGAATGCCATGAAGATATATTTTATTTAGTTTTTATCAGAAGAATCGTTCTAACGCAGCGGTATATAGCAGTATAATAGTTTTGAATAGTTGAAATGTGTTATATGTCTATTTATTTTTATTGGAAACAGTCCTTGATAAAAATGCAATTACTTTTCAAGTTTTTCGGGCACAAACTTACGAATGTACTGTAATTTACAATTTCTAATATAAATGTTACGTCTAAGTACCATTAATAGTTTCGTATTAACTTCGTACATAAATCACCTTCATCCACTATGATCCATTTCAATTCACAGGTCGTTAAGCATACGATAGATGTGTTCCAGTGCATAGCTACACTTATCGAGGATGAGTGTTAATAATTATAAGTAACTAGCTAAACTGCAACATGATTCTCTGTGGCACGGTTTGATTTGGTTATTTGTGATTTGGATTTTTATTAAAATTAGAATAATTTTCCCTAATATGATACACTAATAGTTAAACGGCCCGATACCTCAGTTGGTAATGACTCCTGCCTTCGAAGCTAGAGGCCGTGGGTGCGAATGTCGGTGGAGGCAAATATTTCAGTGATGAATATGAATTTTTGTTTTTATTATGCAATTTTATTAATTTTTAAAGCATATTTATGCTGAACTTTTATGTTATTAAATTAAAGAGAAAAAAGAAAAAATCCCGCCCGTTTCATTTGAAATTTTAATGACATGAATTTTTGTACTAGATTCGTGGATATTATATGTTTATATAGATGAATATTTATGTATGAAAATAAGTGTCTATTAGAGGATACCGTTTCGTGAAATTAAATACATTTAAATTATATATTTAAATATTTATTCCAATTTAATCGTACGTTAAATTGGACACTAAGACGGCGATAGGTTCACCGCCTGTTCTATCTAAAAGGCGGGTCGAAAGAACTTAATTGTTTAAAGATTTTTACGTTTTAGAGATAAAAACATTAAAACATACTGGTAGGAAATTTATGAAAAAAGAACTAAGAGATAAATTAGGTATATATATTATTGGTATATTCGAATCCCGATTGGGGAATTACTGTGCTGAATATGAATATTTATACTAGAGTCATAGACTTTTGTATGTATTTATGAATATTCATCTATGTACTATATGTATGTAGAATACATTGTCCCATTAGCTAAACATTAACATGGCGATAGGCTCGCCATCTGTCATGTTAAAGCTTCGGTGAAAAGTGGGTCAAAAGGATATCATTGTCTAGACCTCTACCAACCCCGTATGGGTAATTGCGTTAAGATATATAAAAACAATAAATGTCGCTTTAATATTTTTAATAGATGCTATGGTGTTATTATTAACATGATACTTATTTCGTATCTGTCTACAGTCAAAGTTTAATTCTTTATAGTAAATTTTAAATTTTTATCTTTTGTTGTTGCATGAATCGGCCGGCTCGACCGGGGAAGTACCACGACCTCAAAGAATACCGGCGTGAAGTAGAATTCTAACAAACTTCTGCATTTAGTCTGGTGAGTGTAGGTAACCGGCGGCCCACACACCCCCTCCCCCAATTCTGGGGCACTCTAAGGCCGGCAACGCATCTTCTATGCCTCTTGTATTGCGAGTATTCATGGGCGGCGGTAATCACTTACCATTAAGTGAGCCACCTGCTCGTTTGCCTCCCATTGCTATAAAAAAAATTATCACTACGTTTCACACGTCTATTTTTCAGCGGTCTCCAATCAGCTTGCCGTAAACAGCATTTATTAGAATAGGTCTATGTATTAAATTATAATTTCCAATAAATTTATAAAGAACTTTGCAGATTGTAAAGTAACTAACAAATAAATTAAAACAACTTTTCAAGTTGCATTGAAACCACTTAAAATATTGCAAATGTGCTTTTCTTTAAGAACCAAGTTGTGACATTGACTTCTGGTTATATAAAAGTCTAAGTTAGTATAAGTAAGTGTTCAGTTGCTAAGTTTTGTGAAACTCTAGAGTTGTAACAGAGCCAATGTCAACTTTAAAATTGTAATAAATAAATATCTCACGCAATTCCCAATACAGGGGTAGACAGAGGTCTAGTCTAGACAATTAAGTCCCTTTGACCCACCTTCCACCGAAGATATTTTCGGGAATCTATCTATAGGGAAGATATCTTCTTAAAAGATGTAGTTCAATATATATCATAACTGTGTCCTTTGCATTTTATTACTAAAGGTTTTTGTATCCGCCTCTGCTCGTGCTATAGAACTAAAGATTTTTGTACCTGTTTCTGCTCGAGCTCAAATGTCAATAAAAAACCTACTTTCCTTATTAGATAAAATACTATAGCTAATATAAAATTATAAAATAAGCGGAACGAAGAGATTCGCAATATGGTAGGTTTGAAAGATGACCTTGTCACTAAACTTGACAAGAGCGTGCCTCGATGGTTTGGGCACGTTTAGCGAATAAGTGAAAACCTATTGGTGAAGAAAATTAATATCGCGAAAATTTATATTAAAAGGTGTCGAGTTAGGCAGAGACTGCCTTTCGAAGACCATGTGAGCAAATTGTTCGAAGAGGGGAGGGTGCAGAGTATTCAGATGCATGTATAAAGAAAATTTTGAATTTGAAAGAAGCGAAAGAGGTATGTAAAGATCGTGTAATTTGTCGATCTGTTCTCTTTGGATACCCCGTCAGGGACTGTGCATGAAGATAAATAAATAAAATAATATAAAATGTATCATACACAAGAATTAAACAAACATGTTGATGTCGTATAACAGTTGGTATAAACTTTAGTGTGCAATAAATTTTAGCATTAAATAATCGTAATAATTTCATGTATTTATGTGAATGCTACACGTTTAAAATAAATGATTATTTACGGATTACATTTCTTTTTTTTTATTTCTGAAGTTTTGACAGCATCCGATTACAGACATTATAAACTTTATCCCTTACAATGATCGATGCCGAAAACACATTAATTTTAACAAGATATTGAGATGGAACAATCTAATTAATGCAATCTATCAATTTCTTTTGTCGCGTGAACTTCATTCATTATTCCTGGCTCATGTTCTTCTTAATGAATACTTGCTGGTGGCAATTTGTATTATTCAAATAATCAGAAGATACAAATAAAAAAAATATTTTAAATGCCTTTTTTATTTATTTTTTTAGAGGTGATGGTTTACTGATTCTATGATGAAAAATAAAGGCCGGGTGGTGTACCCTCTCATGTGTTATAGGTGAACAGGAGACCTGGTTGCTCGTTTGCCAACCATGCCTTTAAATTATTAAGTTATTTTGGGGAAGAAATAGGTTACTGAAATGCCGTGACTTGTGCAGAACGTTAGTAAATAATTACATAGTTAGGGACACAGAGCTGGCGACACTATAACAGCCTGTGCGTAAGACACTTGTTCGCAGATCTTGTCATATTAATATTCATTTATTCTTGGACAAATAGGTTCTTTACTTGTGCTGAAAATAAACACACAGTAATTTTTATAGATCGTGCTGCTTAGTATATTATTCGTAGGATAAAGGTAGGAAAGATAATGACGGATTAGGAAAAATGACGAAGACCTTTTTCATTTTTTATTAACTGTCAAAATATAAATTTCTTTTTTATTCATCATTGGAAATGACGAAAATACGTAAGGATCGCCACACTGAGGTCTCTCTGGCTATAATCAATATGAATATCAATTCACATTTATTTGTCTACTGGTAAACGATGTGAAAAAAAACTTTTAACTTACTGTCATTTCGGTTTGCGTTCATACAAAAATAAGAACCTCTTAAAAAGGAAATGACATCCGAAACGGTTATGTAAACTTGTTTGTAAGCTGGTATTTAGTTGTTGTTTATAGCATCGATAATAATTGTAAAATTAATAATCTATCGCAACGAGTCCCCGTAAATCTCGGCTTAAAGCAGGCGTCCCAGCGTTCGCTTAGTATTCGTGAAATTTGCATTCATTGTCACCCATACGGGATTTCTCCGATATTGCTCTGTACAAATCCTGTTTGTATTCGACGCATTTATTCAGTAGATAAATATTAAAGTGGAATGTGTATTCAAAATTTATTTCGTGAACATATATACTATAACGGTGTAACGAAATCGAGATAAACTTTTTAATAAAATAATTTAATAGTGTATATAAAAGTTATTTTATATATTTCTTGAAATAGAATTAAAAATTAATTAAATACATTTCAATGGCCTTTTTGAAATTTTCACTGTTTCTAAATTTTTTTAATTTATTAATAGGCAGAAAGACCAGGTATTTTTTTAGAAACGTATATACAACCTGATGGCTAAGAGTATAAATTGAAATTTACAAATTAGCTTTATTTGATAATAGTCATGATAGCCGAGTTGTTGGGTGCTCGGAATTTCGAGTCGAGAGACCCGAGTTCGATCCCCAGGTGGCAGTACCAACGAGTTTTTAAAAAATGTATGTACGAATTTCATCGTTAGCTTGACCATAAAGGCGGCGACGGGCTCACCACCTGTTACGTTGTCCCGAAAATATCTTCGGTGGAAGGTGGGTAAAGGGACTTAATTGTCTAGACTTGACCTCTGTCTACCCCTGTATTGGGAATTGCGTGAAGATATTGTTTTTTATTTGATTTATAAATTAGCCTTTGTATTAAAGCAAAAAATTTTCCTTTCTTGTATCTCTTCTAGATTATACCTGTGATGTTCTCTGTGTTCTGAAATTCCCACCAAATCCCTTAATTTTCCGGAGTAAAAGTATACTATACGAAAGGCATGGTTATCTTTTGCTCTGGAAAATTGGGACTCTATACAGTAATGCGAAAATCAGGCAAAAGTTATGGTTAAGATATTTTCCACGGTAACCGTAAATTTTTCTGTGATAAAAAACAGCGCATATGTTATTTCAGGCAATAATCTATTACGGCACCAAACTAAATTCTAATTAGATAAGCCTAAATCAATAATTGTAATTAATTAAGAAAACATACATCCATCGAAACATTTGTATTTATAATATAAGATATGGAGAAATCATTACAGCCAAATTTTAAATTTAATGATGTGATTTTACAAAGCTTAAAAGCAAAGAAAAAGGTAAAAGATTTACAATTAATAAGCTAACTGTTAACAATTAAGTCCTAGTTAAGTACTAATTCCTACGAGGTACGCGCCTACTTGGAGATCTAACTCGTGTCTCACAACTCTAATTCCAATCGCTCAAGCACACGGCTATCGAGACTATTACATACATACGAAAATTCTTAAATACCCACAAGGCGGACAGTTGTGTGAAGAAGCAAATACTTTATAAAAGAATATAACAGTTTGAATGTATTGTACATGTTTATATGTATATGTATATGTTGAATGTATTGTAAACAAACAAAAACAAATTATGTATTCGGTCATCTATGCCTATTAGTATAAATCAATTGTACTCATTCACTTCTTAAAGCTTACTGTTAACAATTTTTCAAGAGGCACACAATAAAAGAGCTTTTATACGATTAAAGCATCAAAATGGTTGTCTCTGGCGTAATTCCATTTACGAATACTGCTCATTGAGCTGCCGGTACCCAATCCTACGAGACGTAGAACAATAAAAATAAAAAAGGAATCATGAACTTTTGTAACAATTGTATGTGTTAGGCATGCTCTTTATTTAATAAAGCTAATTGTAGGTATTATAAAGCGCAGTGTAGGGCGACTATCCATAAGATGAGGACGACATACACAACGTTTAGGGAAGCCTAGGAACTTTGTTGTTCGCTGTAAAGAAGAGGAAGAATTGTAGGTAGATAGTAAATCTAGCAGGATGGCAATATACCACATCAGTGAATCACTGGTCTTTAATTTAACACTACACCTTAAATAAATGTATGCCTTTGGATGCCTTTGATGATTTAAAAATATATTAAACCTCTTTTACCAATTGGTTAAGTAAGAGGTGACTTTGGGGATATATATAATAGCCTCCAAAATGGAATTGTTACTAATATATGTCAGGAATAACCAACTTGAAAATGTGAGCCGTCATGAGACGCCTGGCAGATGTGAAATATCGTGTGTGTACAAGTAATATTCATAAAAGATAATATTATTACAGGAATGAAAAAATGAAGTACTAAGAAAATACTAATGAAAAAATGAAGTATTACGAATTTCTTACAGAATATGGTAATTTTATTTAATAAGCATTTATTTACATTTGATATAAAAATTCGATATTAATATCAAGTGGCCACAATTTAAATATTTTCTCTCTCTCTCTGTGACTTCAGTTATATTCGATGTTTCCTCTGCCGGTATTACTGTGACGATTGGTCGATGATAACTAAACTACGTTACAAAAGTCCCGTAGTAGTAAAGTCCCGTTGTCGAAAATATCTTCGGTGGAAGGTCGGTCATAGGGACTTAATTGTCTAGACTTGACCTCTGTCTACCCCTGTATTGGGAATTGCGTGAAGATATTTATATATTTATTTATTACGTTACAAAAGTATTGGATGAAACATTATCAAGATAACTCACAATTACAGCATCTATAGTTGTTCCATATTTGGTAGTAGATTCTTTGGATTGTTGTTGATTTGCAATTGAAATTCTTTTTGAAGAAATGTCATTAATGACATTGATTCAGCTCTTACAAATTACATTAAAATCTCCAGCTAATTTTAATGGTAGTTTATATTTATTCGTTTTAAAATTATTGAACCTTTTGACTATATGGAAATGACCTTTCATGTAAAATGAAATCTTAATATAATTTATATAGTCACTAATATGAATAATATGAATATAATTAATTAAATTTAAAAAGGGATTTCAGTGTTTAATTATAAACCTTAATTCTCAGGTAATAGGGTGTAAATTAGTATACCTTTGTATAGCCACGGCATGCGTCGCCACGCCAGAAATCGGTTTTACGTGCGCCTATAGATGTTTCACATCAAAAATTGAATTAAAGTGAATCAGAACAAAGGGAATCATAACAGGCAGCAGCGAAAACTGTCCCAAAAATGTGATCAAAATAACTTAATTGACTGAACCTCTATCTACCCTAATATTAGGAAAGGCGTGAAAATATTCTTTTTAAGTTATAAAAATGTAAATGAAATGGCAACATTCACTTCCTCTGTGAAAGTTAATCGAATCGGCTACTCAATGTAAACTGGCGAATAAAAGAAAACAACCAATTGGTATTCAATTGATTCGTAAGCTAAGTGAGTAAAAGGTTTCAAGTAAACACGAACCCTTTGATGGCTATCACGGTCTTTTTAATACACCTATATTTTGAGCAGTGCTGCAGCCGGTACGTAACCAACCTTTTTTAAATATTGAGGAAACATTTATATTGATGACGTCCTCCAGCCACGGAGCCACCAGGTTTTCTTGGTGTCGCCAGCTCTGTGGTTCTAGGTTCGAATCCAGGTCGGGTCAATGTGGAAAAAACTTTGCCTACATATTCTTGAGTTGGGTTTTCGTTGATTCTGTTTCCATAATACAAGTGCTTTATCTGCTTACTTTGGGATCAGAGCAATGTATGAAATGTTGTCCCTATCGATGTATCTATTTATCTTATGTATTGATGCTAGTTTAATCCGTCAACGCTTGGCTATGGATAAGTCCGTTCTTAAAATAATGAAAAAGTAAATACTGAAAGAACATTATTTGTTAACAATAACGGTTACCATGAGTCACATTTGCTTTTATTACTATAAAAAAAAGTCACGATAGCCGAGTTGTTGGGTGGTCGGAATTTCGAGTCGAGAGACCCGAGTTCGATCCCCAGGTGGCAGTACCAATGAGTTTTTCAAAAACTTATGAACGAATTTCATCGTTGGCTTGGACATAAAGGCGGCGACGGGCTCACCACCTGTCACGTTGTCCCGAAAATATCTTCGGTGGAAGGTGGATCAAAGGGACTTAATTGTCTAGACTTAACCTCTGTCTACCCCTGTATTGGGAATTGCGTGAAGATATTTATTTATTTATTTATTTACTATAATAATCTAATAAACATTTTTTATATTTTTAACTATTTCAAATTCATCTATTTTTTATTATTTATCCCGCCTTTCACCCAAACCACAATTCCGCCCACACTTTTCACTTAATTATCAATAAGAAAATTGTAATGTTACCTAATTATTAAAAATAAAATTATAATTAATAAAAATGTAATTCTAAATAATTTCTGATGTGTTTGAAGTTGGCGCCAAGTATTGACATAATGTTATTACTTCATCTTTGTACATGGGTTCATTTCTATATATTTTATGTATTTTTTATTAATTATTATTCGTTAAGAGATTTTATTACAATTATGTTCTGTTAAGTTAGATTATTTTATCGCTATTATTGAGTTTTGATCTGGCTCGTAATAGGGATAACGTTTTGTTGTACACGACCTACTTAGGTTTTCTTTTTATTTTCACGCTTTTTAATCCATAATTATTAAAGGTATATACAATTTAATCCTTCAATCCACATTTCACTTTATTTGGGCCAATGTGAAAGGCGAAGTTCGATTATAATACCAATGAGTTTTCTTCTTGATTTGAATTTCGATCACCCTAACTCTCGACCATGCTCATTGAGCTTTTTCGGTTAAGTTGAGTTGCAATTACCACTAGGGAGGTGGTGAGCCCTTCAACCCGCCAACGATATAATTCATACATAAGTTTTTGAAAAACCCCTTGGTACGAGCCTACCACCTGGGGATCGAACTCGGGTTTCTTGACTTATTATTATCGTTATCCCTTCATCTCGTATCGTTATCCATCAATTGTTTTCTCTTATTATCCACACGAAAAGAAAGGTATTTTCCTACGCAATTACCCAGTAGTAACGGGTAAATTTCCTACTTAACCACGGTTAAACAACCAAACCCGTTTTTTAATTTTTATTTGACTGCAACATAGACCATGTCGAAGTAATAGATGTATCATTTATTCAAAGAAAACTGATTACTAAAATATCAAATGGATGGAGACTAAATATTAAATCAAATATCACGGATTGAATTTAGTTTTTTTTTTTTTCATAACGCAAAAACAGAAAACACTGCAATGACTAGGCGTATAAAGCTATACCGTAAATTTTTTCAGCTGAAATTCAATAAACAATTAATTCTTGAAGCCAATGTAGCAGAACAATTTATTACTTACACGGTTCACTTGATTTTAAATTTATATCAGAATTGCGAAATTAGCGGAATTCGAATACAGAGGAATATAACTGTTTATGTAAGTCGCCTCTAGACCGACGATTTCGGAAAACTAGAGAACATATAGACATCAACTTTATTCGACATACATAATACTAAAGTCTAAATAGGAAACAATAATAAATATAATGAGAATATTTTTAAATAAACATAAAGTCAAAATGGATTCCACCCAGCCTGATATACTTCTTCAATATGGTTTTCCGGGGAACCATGTGTATTCGGTTTCAATTTTGACACAAATATACGTATCAATCTGATGACATTTTAATGTAAAGATTGTAAATTATAAATAAATACAGATAAATACAGGTCACGATGGCCGAGTTGTTGGGTGGTCGGAATTTCGAGTCGAGAGACCTGAGTTCGATCCCCAGGTGGCAGTACCAATGAGTTTTTCAAAAACTTATGAACGAATTTCATCGTTGGCTTGGACATAAAGGCGGCGACGGGCTCACCACCTGTCACGTTGTCCCGAAAATATCTTCGGTGGAAGGTGGATCAAAGGGACTTAATTGTCTAGACTTAACCTCTGTCTACCCCTGTATTGGGAATTGCGTGAAGATATTTATTTATTTATTTATTTACTATAATAATCTAATAATTTTTTTTTATATTTTTTAACTATTTCAAATTCATCTATTTTTTATTATTTATCCCGCCTTCCACCCAAACCACACTTCCGCCCACACTTTTCACTTAATTATCAATAAGAAAATTGTAATGTTACCTAATTATTAAAAATAAAATTATAATTAATAAAATGTAATTCTAAATAATTTCTGAAGTGTTTGAAGTTGGCGCCAAGTATTGACACAATGTTATTACTTCATCTTTGTACATGGGTTCATTTCTATATATTTTATGTATTTTTTATTAATTATTATTCGTTAAGAGATTTTATTACAATTATGTTCTGTTAAGTTAGATTATTTTATCGCTATTATTGAGTTTTGATCTGGCTCGTAATAGTGAAAAAGTTCGTTGTACATGACCTACTAAGGTTTTCTTTTTATTTTCATGCTTTTTAATCCATAATTATTAAAGTTATACACAATTTAATACTTTCAATCCACATTTCACTTTATTTGGGCCAATGTGAAAGGCGGAGTTCGATTATAATACCAATGAGTTTTCTTCTTGATTCGAATTTCGATCACCCTACCTCTCGACCACGCTCATTAAACTTTTTGAGTTAAGTTGAGTTGCAATTACCACTAGGGAGGTGGTGAGCCCTTCAACCCGCCAACGATATAATTTGTACATAAGTTTTTGAAAAACCCATTGGTACGAGCCTACCACCTGGGGATCGAACTCGGGTTTCTTGACTTATTATTATCGTTATCCCTTCATCTCGAATCGTTATCCATCAATTTTTTTCTCTTATTATCCACACGATTACCCAGTAGTAACGGGTAAATTTCCTACTTAACCACGGTTAAACAACCAAACCCGTTTTTTAATTTTTATTTGACTGCAACATAGACCATGTCGAAGTAATAGATGTATCATTTATTCAAAGAAAACTGATTACTAAAATATCAAATGGATGGAGACTAAATATTAAATCAAATATCACGGATTGAATTTAGTTTTTTTTTTTTCATAACGCAAAAAACAGAAAACACTGCAATGACTAGGCGTATAAAGCTATACCGTAAATTTTTCAGCTGAAATTCAATAAACAATTAATTCTTGAAGCCAATGTAGCAGAACAATTTATTACTTACACGGTTCACTTGATTTTAAATTTATATCAGAATTGCGAAATTAGCGGAATTCGAATACAGAGCAATATAACCGTTTAAGTGTAAGTCGCCTCTAGACCGACGATTTCGGAAAACTAGAGAACATATAGACATCAACTTTATTCGACATACATAATACTAAAGTCTAAATAGGAAACAATAATAAATATAATGAGAATATTTTAAATAAACATAAAGTCAAAATGGATTCCACCCAGCCCGATATACTTCTTCACTATGGTTTTCCGGGGAACCATGTGTATTCGGTTTCAATTTTTGACACAAATATACGTATCAATCTGATGACATTTTAATGTAAAGATTGTAAATTATAAATAAATACAGATAAATACAGGTCACGATGGCCGAGTTGTTGGGTGGTCGGAATTTCGAGTCGAGAGACCCGAGTTCGATCCCCAGGTGGCAGTACCAATGAGTTTTTCAAAAAAAACTTATGTACGAATTTTATCGTTGGCTTGTACATAAAGGCGGCGACGGGCTCACCACCTGTCACGTTGTCCCGAAAAATATCTTCGGTGGAAGGTGGGTCAAAGGGACTTAATTGTCTAGACTTGACCTCTGTCTACCCCTGTATTGGGAATTGCGTGAAGATATTTATATTTATTTATTATTATAAATAAATACAGATAAATGTACAGAAAAGGACATCATTAAATGCATTGCTCTGATCCCTATATAGCTAAAGCACATGTTTTATGTTATATATAAAGACAGGAATAATTTAAGACAGGTGTAGAAAAAAAGTAGCTAATAATATTGGAAAATATTTTTACAAAAAAACTCTAGGGAAGCCTGAACTGAGAACTGTCTTAGTTTCGTTACAACTTTCAACATTATTCAGTTTGTCTCTTAATAGGTAGGGTTAGAAAAAGTTGTATAAAACACGAGAAGCGCCAAAAATTCATCGTACTAGTAATACTAACTTATTAAACCTTTCCTTATTTCTACGACTTATACGAAGTACAAATACTTATTTATTTGATATTTTTTTGGAATAAAATTAAATATAATATGAAAAGTAGAAGAAAGTAGATGTAGTGACTAAAATTGAGAAAGGGATGCTAAAATCGATGAGAATGTATGAAGAGAGTAATGAAAGTGGACGATGCGAAACAAGTATGTAAGGATCGTAGCAAGTGGAAAGAAGTGGTCTCTGCCTGCCCCTACGGGAAAGAGGCGTTATTTTATAGAAAAGGGAGGCAAACGAGCAGGTAGCTCACGTGATGGTAAGTGATTACCGTCGGCCATGAACACCCGCAATAACAGATGCGTTGCCGGCCTTAGAATGTCCCCCCCTCAGAATTGGGAGGGAGGGTGTAGGCCTCCGGTTACCTGCACTCACCAGACGAAACGCAGAAGTTTGTTAGACTTCTACTTCACGCCGGTATTCTGTGAGGTCGTGGTACTTCCCCGGTCGAGCCAGCCCATTCATGCAACAAACAAAAGCTGATGCGTGGCTCTACCACTGTTATTACTACGTGAATATATGTATATATGTATGAAAAAATATAAATTAATAAAAGTATAAATAAGTATAAATTAAGAAAAGTAAAGAAAAAAATATAAATTAATGTAATGTATAATCTATCTAGCGTCTAAGGTGTAATGCGTTAGATATTGAGATCGCCAATCCGCTCGCCAAGCGTAACTAACGCGCGCTCTTTAAAGTTAAAGTTTTTGAAAAACCCTTTGTTTGAAATCGGATCGCTTGACTCCAATTCCTATCACCCAACTACTCGAATATCGTGTATATTTATATAGTATTAGTCGTATAATAATTTGATGATACCGTTTGAAGAAGGTAGACTGAAGTCATAATATTATTCAAACTTTAAATTATCAAAGTTTTGGAAACATGATAGCAATATAACTATTGTCTGTATAACTTTCTAAGTTTAAACAATGCTCTTCAAATGGGGAACAACTCTCGCGTGGAGAAAAATTCGGGATACTAAGTATTTATAAACTTAACACTTCAATAAAAATGCAACGCCCCGTTAAGTCAATACATCAACAATTATGTGAACTTTTTAACACAGATCTAGATAATTAAGTACTTAAGACCCACTTTTCACCTTTTTTTTTATCGTGGGGAAATACCTAAAGTATACCGACCACCGCGGGGGCAAAGACGGGTGATAGCACCGACTAGCACCCCACAGTTTTCCGTCATAGTCGCCAGCTGGCGCACGCCTTTGCCCCTGTTTGCCACCGCGGGGGCAAAGAAGCCTGCCTGTGTCTCTCGCACACATGTGCAGCGGCCCAGGGCAGACTCTCCTCGGAAAAGAACGTCGCCTCTCCATCTCCCACCAGGTTAGACGCACCAGAACACAGATGTATCTACCTATTATTATTGATATATTATTTATAGTTTAAGTTGTATTAACCCACGTGGGTTTAGAGGCCAAGGAGCCTTAGAGGACCGAGCTCCTTCTCACTAGTCACACCGTGACGGGTCTGGACTATATATAACGTAACAGGTGGTGATCCCATCGCCGCATATGTTTCCGAAAGAACGGTACAATATGGATGGATGTATATACATGGATGTATATTTATATAGATAAAAATTCATATATAAATAAATCTTCACGCAATTCCCAATACAGGGTTAGACAGAGTCTAGATAATTAAGTCTCTTTGACCCACCTTCCACCGAAGATATTTTCGGGACAACGTGGCAGGTGGCAACGATATAATTCGTACATAAGTTTTTGAAAAACCCATTGTTACGAGCCTGCCACCTGGGGATCGAACTCGGGTCTCTTGACTCGAAATTCCGACCACCCAACCACTCGGCTATCGTATCTTAATATTCATATTCATATATAGTTGCATATAAATATCCATGACAGGATTCGAACCCTCAGCTTCATGATAGGGTCTTCCACTACCAATTATGACATCGAGTTGTCTGAATATTAATTGTTGGAATATTAATATTTAAAGTAAATTCATTTGTATTTTTAACATGTATATGCTATTATCCCCTTAGAAGGTTTAATCCTATTCAATCTACTCAAAAAAATCGAAATAATTTATCAAATGTGCCCGAGATTTAAATGACGACTTTTACCAAAAGTGTAAGTTGACATATTATATTTAAATAACATTTTTGGGTTATGTAACAAACATAAACTGAACCCTTGTCATTCCGTTACGGGCGTAATCCGTCCGTATGTCTAAGGGGTAATGCGTCTCAATTTGTATACGGTTCAATTGTGTAGTAGAATAACGAAAACTAAATATTATATAGAATCATAAACTCCTTATCCCTGGCGACTAGGGTACAATGCTTCACAGCCACATTGGCTTACCTATACCTTTCAGGCCGAAACATAACAGATTTTATACTTGTATTTGATGGCAGAAATATGTAAGTACTGAACTACCTGTGGAAAGAAGGAGTGGTAGATTCTGTAGTGACCTCAAAATTTTTGAAGTTTACTCGTTAAGAATCGATTTTGAAGTATATGTATGACATGACATTTGAATATAAGTATGACAATTCTAGATACTTATCTATCTATGTATTTTTACGTCCACTAGCACAACCTGGTGATGCTTCGCGATGGCTTAATCTGTAATACAATTAACAGTAAAATGAGATAAAAAAAAATTACAACCGTTGAATGTGTGTAACCGTGTAATGTATTACTTATGTCTATAAATAAATGATTTGATTTGACAACAAATAAAATATCGAGAATACAACTTATACTATAAATAATTTTAACCCATGCATATATATGTATGTATATATATATATATATATATATATATATATATATATATATATATATATATATATATGTATATATATATATATATATATATATATATATATATATATATATATATATATATATATACATATATATGCATGGGTTAATATTATTTAATTTGTGTCTTAATGTATAAAATCATGGGGTAAGATTTTATACATTAAGACACAAATTAGTAAATATTCCGTTTAAACAATTACATCATTTCATAGTTACAGTTTAAGCAGTTTTTTTCTTAATAAAAAGTAAATAAAGTTATTCATGTACGTTCATATGCAAATAACTGAATAGCTAGTCAGTTTTCTTGACCGACAAAACAACTCTTGGCTACCGCAGACGTAAACAATTGTAATGAAATAATTTTGGCAAAGTTGGTGTATTTTGAATAAAAGAAGTCATAATAAAAATTTATAGGCAATTTACGGCGAGAAATACAGCCTGCTTGGTTGGTAATCTCTGTGATTTATTAATGAGAAAATTCTTAAACAATCTTCTACTTCTTACATCAAGTTCCGCATTTTATCATTCATACAAATTGTGCGAAATTTGTGAGGATATTTTTCATTTTTCTTTTTTACGAAGATTTAAATAAAAAAAATATAAGAAAAATATCTTCACGCTATTCCAAATACAGGAGTAGACAGATGTCTAGCCAATTAAGACTTTTTGACCTAGTTCCTCCGAAGATATTTATGGGACAACGTGACAGGTAGTGAGCCCGTCGCTGTCTATATGTCCAAGCCATCGACATAAATCTTACATAACATTTGTTTGTATTTATTGGTACGAGCTTGCCACCTAAGGATCGAATCAGGTCTCTTGACTCGAAATTCCGACCACCTAACCACTCGGCAATCGTGTCTGCTAATCATCATTTTCTTTATACATATACGAGTACGTCTAGTACTCGGATACCTAGACGTGCATGTAGTACTCTTAGTCAATATAACATATGAAAATTAAGCAGACTTGTGATATCCCTATGTGGCATCCCTATTTTATTGATTTTATTGATGTATCGTATATAAACATGACCTTGCAAGTAGCGAATTGAAAAAATTAATAAGTGAGTAATTAAAGAATTTACAACACGATATTGCGTGTGTCCACAGAAGCGAATTTTAAAAATGACTTTAAAGGGATCCATTTAGGTAATGGGCAATGTCTTGAATATTAACAGCTTTATTGCTTCACATTTCACACAATAAGACTTTTTAAATTAGCTTCATTGCTTTGAAAGCGTAAACGGTATAAAGGGCGACTCTTTTGTACCTTCAAGCAATTTTCCGTCCTGGAGCATGCAGATGTCTAGACGATAGTGCAATCCTTTCGATGACATATTTTGAACAACGTGACAGGTGGTGTATAGCGGTCTTTATGTTAACATACATACATAAATACAAACATACATTCATACATACATACATATCGGCCTGTTAAAGTCCACTGCAGGACATAGGCCTCTCCCATAGGAAGAATTTGCCATAATCGACCTGCTTGGCAAGCGGATTGGCGATCGCAGTATCAGGCCACTTGCATATCAGACGCTGCTGTCCATCTTCGGTCTGATAATTTTGGTCTGATATTTATAGGAAACCATATCTCACCCGCCTTTTATCGGTAGCCATAACGATATTTAAGGCTGTTTCCATTAATCGCCTTTTACGACCTCCTCGGGAAGAAAGGGAGTAGTAATATTCTTACGCCGTTGCCACACGGATAGTCAAAATTAACGTAAAAGTAGTTATGTTCAAGTCATCGATAAAAATCTTACATGAGTTTTGAAGAAACCTATTGGTAAGAGTCCCACCTCTTTAATTTAACAACAAGATGTTCAACAAACTTATGTGCTTTGAAATCAATAAAGAAATTGCATAATAAATTAGATGGCGTTATCTTATTAATTTTTCCAATAAGGTCGTGAATATTAAGCTGCAATTTGCAAAAATTCAGTAGATGGCGCCGCTACCAAAAGCAGGTGCAAATAAAGATAGAGACTTAAAATATTAACTGATACATGAAGACACAGTGGCGTTGCCACGGTACCACAAATGTCGCGGGTTCAAACCCCGCCCATGTCAAATTCAATTTTAAACATTTTTTATCTTTAATTTAATAACAAAAAGTTCAGCCTTAACTCAACTAATATGCTGTAAAATCAATAAAAAATTTATCATTGAATTAAATATAATAAAAAATAATGAATTTGAAATAAAACAAGATTCTTTTTCTAATCTGTCTTTTTAATTAAGATTAATAAGATAACATGAAAACAAGCGGGGTTGTCTCGAATCAAATTCCATTAATTTACTCATTCAGTTTTATTAAAGCACGGTCAATAAAGAGCTTTAGGGAGTTGAAGGCATTGTTGTTGCTAAACAAAACCGTAATGTTCGTAATTTGAGCAGCTCGAGCTTTTAATTAATTTGTAAAGGAAACAAACTACATTTATTACATTGACATTAACCCTTTTAGCTAGTGTTCGCGACAAGATTTGCCATGATAAAATATGGTTTAAGTTTAAAGCTGGTTTAGCCACTTAGTTAATTAATGACCTGTATTAATGAACTTCTTGGGTACACACAGGTTTTCAAGGTGTCCCAACTCTGAGGTCCCAAGTTCGTTGCCCGGACGAGTCAATGTAGGAAACATTCTTTTATATTTTTACGGTCTGGGTGTTTGTGGCATCTTCCTTGTTTCGAAATCTGTGGCATCAGCACTGTCCTTACTTTAGGATCAGAACAGTACATGTGATGTTGTCCCTATCTATATATTTATACTATATATTTTATATGTATTATATAAGTCATTATTAATATTTCCTGTTTCAAAATTTGCTAGGCAGACATTGCAAGTACTTGCAAAAGAAAATCTGTGGCATCAACACTGTGTACATTCATTGCGGCTCACTGTAGGTCACGCTGTGTCCAGGATATAATCGCATTGCCAGACTGCTCAACGTCAGCATATTCTTCTGACTCTCTTCTTCCAGCCTCAGTGAGCCAGTGATTTGACTATGCTACTACTATCATCAGCACGTCGGAGTGGTAATGAACCAAACACATAGGACCCAGAATTGAAACTCATTGGAGAAGAAAGGTTGTCCAGTGGCTTAGTAGGTGGCATTCTACCTTTTTTTTTGGGAAATCCTCATCCTTTATAACTGGCCACAACTGGTATGTATTTGACGCTGTCAAACACCGTGTGCACCGTCTTTATGTCATCCACCACAATACGGCAAGTCGACGGAACAATTATGTATCCGTCGACCCACCATACTATGGCGGATGGAGAAGGGCTTGATATGCCCTTCTTCTTCGCCCGGTTCTCAGGCTGCGGATCGGAAGGTTAGAGCTCTGCTCTCTCTCTCTCTTTCCGCAGCCTCCTTTTGCATCATCACCTGTTCGCAAAAACACAGTCCGGCGTTCCATGATCTTTCGCTACTTACCATGGCCTTTATTAATGCAGTGAGGGAATGATCCTCTCCCACGGAGGCAACGAGGTTTCGGCGCTGCGCGGACCATGCTGGACACTCCTGCAGCGTATGTTGAGCTGTGTCCTCCTCATTGCCACAATGGTGGCACACAGTTGTCGGCTCTCTGCAGGCTATACGACACAAGTACTTTCCAAAAAAACCATGCCCAGAAAGCACCTTCACTAATCGAAAGGTGAGTGATCCATGCCTCCTGGTAACTGGGTGCATAGCTGTATACCAGCTGCAGCGCAGTTACTGTCCGGATACCAGCCCTTGGCTTGGTCCTTCCACCTTTCGATCATAGCCTGCCGAGCACGTGACCTCATTGCTTCCCATTCCCTCGGTGATATACTGCTCACTTGGAAGCGAAGCTCTGAACGCAATTGATATATATATATATATATATGTATATATATATATATATATATATATATATATATATATATATATATATATATATATATATATATATATATATATATATATATATATATATATATACACTTTATTGTCCAGACCTCTATCTACCCCAGTGTGGAAATGTACATGAAGACATTTATTTACCATAATCATCTTGTTACCAAGATATATATAGAGAGATATATATATGATCAATAGAGGTGATGAGCGAACAGCAACAGCTCAAAATAAACAGGACGGACGGTTGGAAAACTCATTGATGGTATATATATATATATATATATATATATATATATATATATATATATATATATATATATATATATATATATATATATATATATATATATATATATATATATATATATATATATATATATATATATATATATATATATATATATATATATATATATATATATATATATATATATATATATATATATATATATATATATATATATATATATATATATATGACATTTATTTACCATAATCATCTTGTTACCAATATATATATAGAGATATATATATATATAATCAATAGAGGTGATGAGCGAACAGAAACAGCTCAAAATAAACAGGACGGACGGTTGGAAAACTCATTGGATGGTATATATATATATAGAGATATATATATATATATATATATATATATACATATATATATATATATATATATATATATATATATATATATATATATATATATATATATAGTATATATATATATATATAGAGAGATATATATATATATATATATATATATATATATATATACCATCCAACCTCTATCTACCCCAGTGTGGAAATGTACATGAAGACATTTATTTACCATAATCATCTTGTTACCAAGATATATATATAGGCCCTATGATCAATAGAGGTGATGAGCGAACAGAAACAGCTCAAAATAAACAGGACGGACGGTTGGAAAACTCATTGGATGGTATATATATATATATATATATATATATATATACATATATATATATATATATATATATATATATATATATATATATATATATATATATATATATATATATATATATATATATATATATATATATATATATATATATATATATATATATATATATATCCAAGCATGGGGCTCTGCTTGTGATGGACTTAATAATTCCCTCCTACTCGCGGGATTAAATATGGAAAAAATCTCAAATGTTAGCGGAGAGGAGAAAAAGCAATCAGCTTCTGAATCTGATGCAAGTTTGAAAACTGTCTCTCGAGGTTCTTTAAGACCAGAGGCCGAGTTGCAAAGGCACGTGGAGCTAAAATAAGACGGACGGAACAGCCGACCGCGATGTTTTCATGATAGCGAAGCGCAGGGAGTCTAACACCCTCTTTAAGGGATGGAAACGAAAGCTTAGGGGACAGAATATTTTCTGAGCCCAAGCGAAAAGAGCTGGCTCTAAGCGCTGAGGAGGTAGAAAACATGGCCCGAATTGCTGAGATAAATCGCGCTGCCCTAGGCCCTATGATCAATAGAGGTGATTAGCGAACAGCAACAGCTCAAAATAAACAGGTTGCCCATGATGTAGGAATCATACTGATGGTGGCTTCGCAGTTCGGAACCTAAAAAGGCACCTTCCAATGTGCCTTGAAGGAAGCGGCATCTTCAATTAAGGTAGCTGTAGAAGCAGTACATAAAAGGTCGTGTAGTGAAGAATCGGATAGATTGCAGGTACAAAACCAACGTATGCAATATATATATATATATATATATATATATATATATATATATATATATATATATATATATATATATATATATATATATATATATATATATATATATATATATATATAGTATATATATATATATATATATATAGTATATATATATATATATATATATATATATATATATATATATATATATATATATATATATATATATATATATATATATATATATATATATATATATATATATATACCATCCAATGAGTTTTCCAACCGTCCCGTTCCGAGCCCCTTGCTTGGATAAGCCTGTGCTAGGTAGCACTTCACCCGTCAGGGGGTTGGCCGGTACCCTGACGGGGGCAACACTAACGACTGAATTTCCCGTCAGCCATTCAGCTCTTCACAGCGATGCCAGCGCTTGAGCTACGGGTGATTTTTACAGAGGTTTTCATCCTCGCGACTGCAGGCGTTTAAGCCAACAGTCCTCGGTCCCAGGGCGCCGCGAGACATGATCCACGACAAGCCCGAGTTGGTAGAGTTGGAATGAGTCCTTCCCATACCTGCCATGTGACCGAGTGAGAGAACACAAGGCTGCCCTTAGCTCCTTGCTTGCTCTTTAGCTTAGCTTATATGGAGGAGCTAAGGTCTACCTACCTCAACTTTGTACGCGTATGTGGGACAACATAATATAGATTAAGTGACGACCTACAGAATATTAGTGAGTTAATGAATACTGTTGTCTCAGGACCGTTTTTGTGGAAGTCTTTGTGTACTATTTTCAACAGAAGACTGTCAGAAAGGCTGTCAAAAAGAATGAGGGAAAAGGTAAAACTTATGACGTAAGATAACATTTACGTAATGTTTTCGCGCTATTTCCCATACTGAGGTAGGCAGAGACAATGAAGTTCACACAAGCTTCGGTGAAAAATGAATCTTTTCGATGAAAAATGAATCGAAACGATTAATTTTTCACCGAAGCTTATATGAAACGACGTGACAGGTGGTGAGCTCACCACCTGTCACGTCGTTTCACGGCGTTGTGCGGCGATAGGCTTATCGCCACATTTATATCCAAACTAACAGTACAATATACTTATATACTAGTATCTATTTACATAGATAAATATTTATAGTATATACATATAAACGTCCGTTATTCGAGTAGGAACATTTATATCTACTACAAAAATGTCTGACCTGAGCGTGATTCAAACTCTTACCCTTTATATTCGAAGGCAGCTACCCCAAGTAATTTTGTTTTGAAAAATATATTTTCTTTTTAGAGCATTTGCCACAATGGTCTAAATTGTTTTCTATTTTTATGCATTGTTAAGTTTTTATTCTATGTATTGTGGTGATTTATTTTTGTTTACCTTTGTTTCATATGATCCTAGTTACTATTTTATTCTCAATCACTTCCGAACTGTCATATTCTGTTATAAGTTATAAGACATACAAACATATATACATGTACGTATGTTGTTAAAACGGGGATAGAAGAAAAACTATTTCAAAATGAACTTAAGAGCTTTTGGCGAGGAAATGAATTGGACAGATTTATTGAGTTGCTCTGACAAGAGTAGTTCGAGGAGCATGTGAATTGAATCAATTTAACACACGTCTGTATCGGTTAGAGTCGCAAAAGTGATAGATCCTAAAATAAGCAAACATTTTTTTACTTCATTAAAGCACATCTCTTGTGCACAAAAAAAAATTTTAAAGCATTAGACTCACATAACATAATAAGGAAAAAGCCTTGCTTACTTATAAAATTATTGTATCAGTTACAATATTATTATGAACTGAACATGGCCTGGTTAACCTCCTTTGTTTCCGAACCCACATGGGCAGCGAACTCCTCCGAGTCCACCACTGATCAATCTCATCCTCATCAGCGGTGTAAAGTCCGCCAGAGTCACGGAAGATAAAGAGCATGGCGAAACTCAATACCAAAAATCCTCTTTCGCCATGACTCTACCTCGGCTATGAAAGGCATGGAAAGTGGTGTGAAGGCCACGACACAAACACTCTCTCCGCAGCCCTCCAACAACACGTGAGCTGACCAAGATCACTTAGAGCCGCTACCTCGGGCCGGCTATTACATCGCTATGTTAGGCCGGCCATAGATTCCTCTTGGTTTACCGTGAGTGTCCAAGCCTCGGTTAACAAGCCCCACCGCCACGAACGACCGGGAACCTCGTTGAGGTGGGTCTGTTTATATTTTTTTTATTTCTTCATTATTCAACCTTACCATTATGTAAGATCAAAAGGCGTGATAAAACGTTTAAGGCGGTTACTTACATAAAAAAATTATGTACAAACCAACGCTACATAAAAATCTACACTTACAAGCACAATAGCTACATTTACATAAACAAGCATACAAACATATACACACACATACAAATATAAATATACACTATATAATTACGCAACAAAAAATAATTTATGTAGATGTCGATGATGAAAACAATTCAGGAATTTTAAATGTGTTTTGTGACCACCTTATGTTAATAAAGATGCTTTTAATTAACAACTTATGGTTTATGCAGCAAAACTTTACAGGATCTCGGAATTCTACCGTGTAGTACCGTGTACGTACAATTACCCAATACAGGGCTAGGCAATGAAATAATTTCGACCCACCATTCATCGAAGCTTATTTGGGGACAACGTGATAGGTGGTGAGTCTATCGCCATAATTAATAATTTCAATTAATTTAAAACGAAAATACAGCTGCTATCAAAATCCTTGATTAGGTGTACATGTTTCACGAATCGTTGCACTAATTTTAGCAAAATTGCAAGGGTTTCAGGTCGCCTTCATTGCTAGCAAGGTGTATCAGTAAGATTAAAGAATTGCCATGACAAAAATAAAATAATATACCAAATGTTATCCAAACATATTATATTTGTTTTATAAATAAACAGAAATAAAATCACAAAATATGTTCTGATCTATAAGTAAGTAACTAAACCACTTGTGATATGGAATCATAAACAAAGAAGGAACAAAAAATACCCAGACTCGAGACGATGTAGAAAAAGTGTCCATCCTGGAATCGAATCCGAGACCTAAGAGCTGGCTAATCTTGAAAACCGGTGTGTAAGTTACTCGTCTACGGAGTTCGTTGAAAATATTATATTTTGCAATTCTTATTGATTTAAAAGCATATAAGTTATGCTGAAGTTTTTGTTATTAAATTAAAGTAGAAAAATGATTAAAATTTCTACTGACATGGACGGGTTTCGAGCCCGCGATATTTGCTGTATCCCGCCGGTATCCCGCTGAATACCGACCGTGTCAGCTGAAATTTTAAACTTTTTTCTGTTTAATTTAATAAAATTATCTTTATTTAGAGATATAACTCAAATATAATTTAATCTACTGTTACTTATCACCTGTATCAATCGATGACTTGTTGCTATTTAATCCTGTGTTTTATAACAAAATGAAAAAGATCACCACAATGAACACAACAATGCGTATAATCCCGGGGAAAAACCGCAATCACGGGGCTTTCGTCTTGAGCTGAATACAAATTTTCAGGCATTAACACATCGCCCGCCTCCATCTTTCAAATCCATTTGGATTTTGCTTACTGATTTTTGCTTGAAAAATAGTAGATAATATGGATATTGTTTTTATTTATTATATAAAATAAATAAATAAATAAATATCTTCACGCATATTCCAGGATAGAGAATACAGAAGTCTAGAAAATTAAAACTTTTCGAACCACCATTCACGGTAGCTTGTTTGGGACAACGTGATATGTGGATAGCCTATCCCAATTTGTGTGTATATGCCAACGGCACAATGTAATAACATAGATAAATATTTATATTAACATATAAACACCAAAAACTCGAGTTCAAAATTGATGTTCATTGCACAAAGATATATTTTCCCCCTAGGTTCGAAGACAGGCAGGCAGTTCACTACCAAATTGGTTATCGGGTTTTTTTATTATATAAATAATGAAATAATAAAAACAACATGTGAAAGTTTACATAAGGATATAGGCTCTTCCAGTAAGGTAATGTTCACTATGGTATAAATAAATAAATAAATATCTTCACGCAATTCCCAATACAGGGGTAGACAGAGGTCAAGTCTAGACAATTAAGTCCCTTTGACCCACCTTCCACCGAAGATATTTTCGGGACAACGTGACAGGTGGTGAGCCCGTCGCCGCCTTTATGTCCAAGCCAACGATGAAATTCGTACATAAGTTTTTTTGAAAAACTCATTGGTACTGCCACCTGGGGATCGAACTCGGGTCTCTCGACTCGAAATTCCGACCACCCAACTACTCGGCTATCGTGACTTATAGGACTTATATTATACTTCACTATGGTATGGTATGCAAAATGCTTGGCAAGCGGGTTGACGATCTCACTACACTCTGCAGCATAAGCGTTGCTGGCCATCAACGCTTTACTTAGTTAGAGGTTTTGCATTGATCTTTTTATACATAAGTAAGTGACTTAAGCACTTGTGTTATAGAATCAGAAACAACGAAGGCACCACAAACACCCGAGAAAATGTAGAAACACTGTTTTCGACATGGACCTGACCGGGATTCGAACCCGGGAACTCAATGGACGCTGGTGACATGAAAATGAAAATGGATTATTATTTCAGACAGTATTCCTCAAGCATTCTTTCCCCCCTGCTGAGCTCGTAATAAATCACAAATTTTAAATTGCTATGAACAATTATAATGGGTGGTAAATAGTAATTCAAATCTGGGTACCTTGTGCACTTAAAGTGACTACTTAGTTACCACCGCATTTATAATATGCTTATTTTGTTAATAGACTCAAGCAACCCACGAAATTTGTAATTACAAAGATGTAGTCATTATGAAATTACATTGTACAATTCCGCCTGCAAAATAAATAAATGATATATCACGAGCGACCGCAGACCTTACGGTCTCTACACGCTTGATAATGCCTAGTTTTGAGGCGAAACATATGTCGCGTAATTATTACGTAACATATATCTGGTGGCGAATGTGGTACATAGTAGTGGTGATGGTGCATTCTATAGATTTAGTGCACGCAGCTGTGGACTGTGTGAGTGAGAATGATGCCTTTTTTCTCTTCGAATGGGGTAATGATGCCATTTATTATTATTGCATGCGAAATTCAGTAATTGCATGCAATAAAATTTTATAATAACACCTCTTCAACATGTTTGTCTATTGGTAAATAACGAACAAAGTTAAATTTAAACAATTAACAAACAATAAATTACTGTGTTCAAATATTTATAAATAATAATTACCGGAATAGCAAATAATTAAAACGTGTTGCGGAAATACAATTAGCGCGAAATGCAAATTTAATACCTTCGCTGCTTCAATTTGGCTTCACACTATTCGAATTCCCGGATGACGTTGTTTGCAAAGTGAACATCGGAACAAGTTCAACATATTGTATTTCTAGTGTTAATGTTCTTTATTAAGTAGCTGGTTTAATACAAAAACAAACCCTTGCTCCAATATTTACACTATGTTAAACAATATCTTAATGCAACTCCAAAATACAGAGGCAGAGGTCTACAAAATTAAGTTCTTTCTACGAAGACGGTAGGAGCATATCGCCTAGGGATCGAACTCAGATCTATTGACCCCAATTCTGAGCAGACTACCACTCGTTTATCATGACTTTTTCTATTAAAATATCGGCTATTATCATATGCATTTTATACAGCTTAATGTTGTGTAAACTACATCATAACATATACCTACATGTTGTTAAACGTATACAAGTACATACATACATTCATTATAAGTAATAATTATACTAGACTAATCAAGAAATAACCTCATCGTAAAAGTTACGATAACCGAATGGTTGGGTGATCGAAATTTCGAGTCGAGAGACCCGAGTTCGATCCTCAGATGGCAGGCTCGTACCAATGGGTTTTTCAAAAACTTATGTATGAATTTATCGTTTGCTTGGACATTGAGACGGCGACGGCCTCACCACCTGTCACGTTGTCCCGAAAATATCATCGGAGGACGGTGGGTCGAAGGGACTTAATTGTCTAGACCAGACCTCTGTCTACCGCTGTATTGGGAATTGCGTGAAGATATTTATTTATTTATTTTATTATTACCAATCAAGAAATAACCTAATCGCAAAGTCACGATAGCCGAATAGTTGTTTAGTCGGAATTTTGAGTCAAGAGACCCGAATTCGATTCCCAGGTGGCAGGCTAGAACCATTGGGTTTTTCAAAAACTTTAAACGAATTATATTGTTGTCTTGGACATAAAGACGGCGACGGGCTCACCGCCTGTCACATTGTCCTGCAAATATCTTCGGTGGACGGTGGGTCGAAGGGACTTAAAAGAATGTGAGAAAAGGTGTGTGTTCGATTAACACACGCTACAATTAAAACTTCAGAAAATATACAAAAGAATAAGATGAATGTGTATAACAAGGGTAGGATAATTGACAAAACTTTATTCATAAAATAGTATGTATATTTCTTTCTCAATCTTTGTCGGCTTCATCCTACACATTTTGTATTTGTGTCTCTTACCTGTTGTTTTTTTCCGTTGCATCCGGTTTTAAATCACAACGATTCTAAAGAAATTTCACTTCAGCAATAGAATCAAGAATCTTAATTGGCAGGTACAATTGACGACCATATCGCTGCATCTTTCAGGCATCCAAAGGGGCATAGGATAGGTTACTAACAACTAGGCTAGAATGGAACGGTCACCTCGAAGTTATATGTTGTTTATAAATAAATAAAGCATTTATTTTTATTTCAACATTAAGTAAATCTTAATAGATTGATCAGGAAAACATCAGTTTTTGAGAGTAATATACGGTAATATTATTTTTTTTTTTTTTTTGAGTTTGAAGAGAATAATTTTGTGACGACCTCCGTGGACGAGTAGCGTAAACACCGGCTTTCAAGGTTTCGCCATCTCGAGGGCCCGGGTTCGATTCCCGGTCGGGTCAATGTAGAAAAACTACTTTTTCTACATTTTCTCGGGTCTGGGTGTTTGTGGTATCTTTGTTGTTTCCGATTCCCTTGCCACAAGTTCTTTAGCATCTTATATTGGGATCGAAGTAATGTATGTGCTGTTGTCCTCCTATCTATATATGTATTTTCCTCTCTATCTATCTACTAATATATTCAAAAATTCAAATCCCTAATCCATTTCATTGTCGAGACGTCCCCTGTATAAAGAAAATGTCAAATTTTACATCATATTATAGATTATGATCTCCTTAAATCCAAATTAATATTTCTGTTAATGAACGCTATACCTGGTGAAGCGTAAAGCCTACGAAAATCCCGTGTAAGCTTAAAATTTGGCAGGAGAGAAAATTTTCATGGTTTAACATTGATGAAAATTTTGAATAAATAAAAGTGTTAGAGTTTAAAAGTGTTGTTGATTGAAATTAACAAATAAATAAATCGTAAGAAGCGACTAAGTGGAACTAAAACTAAGACTAAGACTAAACTAATACTAAGACTAAAGCGACCTTGCCTTGAACGAACAAAGTGTCTTGAAAATATTTATTAATATTATTAAAAACTTCATTGCACATATAATTAAATGTACAATTGGCGGACTTAATGCCTCAAGGCATTATCCACCAGTCAACCAGGAGTACATAAGGAGAAAAAAAAATCAGGGCGGTGCTTAAAACCAAAAAATTAAACAAAAAAAACCAAAGATGGCAGCAAATCGTCACAAAAACTATCGTTAATTATATATTTAATTGTAAAAATAAATAAAAATATTTAATGTCTTCCGACAGATGACGAAATAACCATCTCGGAAAGACTCGTGGCCTATGCCCAGCCAGAATCGGGCTATAAAGATGACGTTAAGTATGTTAAGAAAGAGCTGCTTTAAAGCGATTCTTTTTAACTGTATAAAAAGGACGTGTTAATAGGAGGTCCTGCGAGGGGTAGCTGAAAATCAGCCATCTGCCTTCCATTATCACACATTGAATTACAGCAGTTTGTAAAGTTTTTGAAATCGTTTCGTTATCAATTAATTAAATTTTAAATAATCATTCAGTGCACACATTCATACTCATCATAATTATGTTTCCAATAAATGTGAAATCTAACTATGATTGTCTAAATTCTTCTTAGATTCTTTCTTTCTAATAATAATAATTCTTCTTATTTTTTGTGTATTTTTTTGAATTGCCTTTAATTATTCTGAGAACAAATTAATTTTAGTATTTCCAGGGAAAAACATATTCGACATCTTAGAGCAGAAAAAAGGGCCGAATCGGTTGTTACACTAAAATTCCGTTTTAAATTCACTCTTTACTACCAACATTTTAGTTTTAGAAGCAGAAAGGGTCACGAGAATGTGAGCGAACAAGGTATGTGATATTTGACGTCCTAATGTAAAACAAGGTTAAAATCAGTTAAACTAAGTTGTTGTCTTCAGGTGAAACGGAATAATATTAAAATTTGTTATATACTTAAACATATTCACAATTTGAATTCTTCTCTCATTTTGATCGAAAAAATACGGAAGAGGTTCCAAAGTCAACTAGTATTAAGTTTTTTTGGTCTCGAACCCGGAACCTTTATCTTCGAAAGCAGCGTTACTACCATCTAGGATATCGGGTCGTTAATTTATTTATGTATACTATATGTAAGTATTATTGTTGATATTATGCATAGCCTAAGTTCTTGTGTTATATGATTATGTAACGTTAAGTGAAACATTTTCAATTTTTAAGCAAACACAATAATTTTTTTGTATTAGTTATTATTTTTAGAATTCAAGTTATTAAAAATATGGAAGATATGTGCATTATACAGTTCAAAGAATTAATTTACAGCTGTAATTTAACTGAAATTTGTTACATTTCATCGTGACTTTATTATCCGTTATTATTTATTAAATATTCAAGATGTCAGGATTCGGAGTGTAAATATTCAGCGAGACCAAACGGGTATTCCTTAAGAAGTTCGAGTAATAAATTTGTTCGCACATAACTTTAAGTTTGTTGTCGATTTAAATGAAATTAATAATATAAGTTCCGTTTTAACGCTTGCCAATGGCGAACCATTTAACTTAGCATACGGACAACGGCTGTCGTAGATAATTTCCATTATCCAGGGTAGCCATTAATTGACGACCTCCGTGGACGAATGGCATATACACCGTTTTTTATAGTGGTAACTCTGTGATCCCGTGTTCATTTTCCAGTTGGGTCAATACAGAAAATACTTTTTTTACATTTTTTCGGGTCTGGATGTTGCTCAATTGCTAAAGTTTGTTACTTTGGGATCAGAGTGATGTATGTTATATTATTCCAACATTACTTGTCAATTTATATTTAATGCAAAATAAAACATTCTTTCAACTTAAGAAAAATCTCGTGAAACAGAACTCTTTCCAACTTCTGCCTGCTTTGCTCAGAAACCTCTACATTGCCTTCTGCTGTACACAATACTGAGTTGGTGAGTGCATAAACATTAAAGTTCTGCCGGTCAGGCGTGGTAATAATAGCAAAATTCATAGCATAAAACAGGCTAGGTTTTTGCAGCGATCAAATACTGAAGGTAATAGGAAATATAAGTATAAGGCATTATGTCAATAATATAATATTATAATAACAATCAAATTATTTTGATTTAGGTATAAAATAAAATATAAAATATCTTCACACCATTGTCAAACATTACCCATGCTAGTAGATAGAGGTCTCGACAATTAACTCTTTTGAACCCACCTCTCACCGAAGTCATATTTTGGAACAACGTGACAGGTGGTGAGCACGTCGCCGTCTTTATGTCCAAGCCAATGATATAAATCGTACATAAGTTTTGAAAAAATATAGAAAAAAAAATATTTAAAAAAATTGGTTCATTTCAACGTTTTTTTCGTCAGTATATACATATCTCATATGATAGTAAACGGCATTTTGAGCTAAAAGCTATTGGTGTATTCTGAAGATTACCTTTTAGTACGGCCCTTGGGAATCGTGAATTCCGATCAGCCAACCACTCACCACTCATGAATGTTGAATTAATTTTGTTTATAAATTTCGCTGGATCACCACACCCTAGCTATTTCTACCAACAAAGAGCAGAGTAACAATTGCTTTGTTTCACCTTGATAAAGGTATAAATTGTGGTTTGGCAGTGTGGTATAGTGTGATCTCGTAGTCCTGGGAGATGATAACGCATATTTAAACTCCTTCATTTGAAATTGCTTGCAAATCCATGGGCTGCTACTATCATTTACCATCATGTAGGCGTTTGCCTTAGTTTTTACCCAATTCAAATGAAAGGGTCCATGGGTAATAGCCTACCTAACGGTTAGTGATTATTGCAGATCACTAATCGTGAGACTCTTTCCTAGTTTTTCACCGCATCTCCATATAATATACATAAAATCTCCATATTACAGTGGTAGATCCACGCATTAGCTTTTGCTTCTGCATGAATGGGCCGGCTCGACCGGGGAAGTACCACGACCTCACAGAATACCGGCGTGAAGTAGAAGTCTAACAAACTTCTGCGTTTCGTCTGTAAGTGCAGGTACACACTCTAGGTGGCCTACACACTCCCCTCCCCCATTTCTGGGGGATGGAGCACTGTAAGGGAGGCAACGCATCTGCTATGCCTCTGGTATTGCGGGTGCTCATGGGCGACGGTGATCACTTACTATCACGTGAGCCACCTGCTCGTTTGCCTCCCTTTTTCTATAAAAAAAGTATAAAAACAATCCTCATTTTTAGTCTTTATTAAGAGTCACTAGACTACAGAGCTCATTACACCAGACATTCGTTTTAACGAACTTAACCTAACATTTCATGTACCATTAAGTTTCTAATTGGGCTAAATTTATGTAACTGTGCGATTGCCCAATAAAACTTTGGGCTTATCATTAAAACTTGTTTAGTCCTCTTTTTAAATTACGCTGTAACTAAACAATTTGTTTATATATAAATATGGTACTTTTTCCATTTTTTAGTTATATATAAATATGGCACATTTTCCGTGCGGTGACGGCGTAAATTACTTTTTTTCCCGTGCCTAAAAGGGAAAAATTCAATTGGCTACCGTTATATGGCTGGATGACTATCTCCAAACAAACTGGAGCCAAATTCAACAGAAAGGTGATGAACAGCAGCATATAAAATGGTAGATGTTCTAAACCGGGATCGTCTATCCGCTAGCAAGGATGAAGATGGCAACTCTCTCGTAGGGGATCTTCACGTAATTTCCAATACATAGCCGATAGATATACATAGCTGAGTGGTTGGGTGGTCAGAAATTCGAGTCAAGAGACCCGAGTTCCGAATTATAGTGTACGAATTATATCGTTGGCTTGGTCATAAATACGGCGAAGGGGCCTGTTACGTTGTCCCGAAAATATCTTCGGCGGAAGGTGGGTTAAGGGGACTTACGTGTCTGGATTAGACCTCTGTCTACCCTTGTATTAAGAATTGCGTGAAGATATTTTTTTTATTTTTGTGTATCCAAAATAATATAACGTTGTTAAAATTGTCTAGCATATTAGAAAATCCTTTCATGCAGATATCTTCTTAAACATGCACCGTAAATTTTCCCCTTCACTCTATCAGAGCGGCGAAAGGCAAAGCGGTTTTTATACAATATTTAGTAGCCAAAGTATCCGGAACGCGAGGTACAATGTTCCGAAGCGATAAAGGTTCAATGTAATGTTAGGGAGCTATTATTGTTATTCATTCCACCCAACACCGGTCAATGGATCCTTTAAGGTTCTCCTTAGTAAACAAATAACAAACGTATGTAAAACAGAGATATAACTTAATGTAATGGGTTACTAGTTACGTAGCCTAGTGCTTACTTTAGACGCGATGCCAGGTAGGTACCAATAAAATTATAAAAAGCTATTTTAAGTGCTCAGTTAACCATGAGCTTGGTGGTGATGGAAAATATTGCCAGAAAACCGATTCATACGAGATAAAACAAATACGCGAATAAAACAATGTAATAAATAAATATTCTACGCTTATGGGGTCACCAGAAAGAATAGATCGCCAGGTGTCACACATAAATGAAATTGGAGTGTTTGTTTGTGATATTGAAATAAGCATTTTTTACTACATGTATATGAATATATACGGTATATACACCAAAATAACATATTTTTACAATTTTTGTTTGTCTGTCTGTCTGATTTTAACAGGATTTCACTGACAGATAGCTAATTTTATAAGCAGTAACATGTGCAACTTTTATTTCAGAAACATAATTAGACGGGAGGGTCAAGAGTACTCGGATACCTCGATGTGCATGTATTAAGAAAATGATGAATCGAATGAAGCGAAAGAGGTACGTAAGGATCGTGACACTTGGCGTTCTGTTCTCTCTGCCTACGCCGTCAGGGATTGTGCGTGACGATAAAAAATAAAAATAAATAATTAATTAGAGTTCCGCGTTAAGTGTTAAACTTACGTTAACGCAGAGCCGCGGGGTGCAGCTAGTACAAAATGAAACATCATATAAATTGCTCTGATTCCTATGTAAGTAACTAAAGCACCTGTGTTATGGATTCGGAAACAACGAAGACACCACCAACACCCAGACTCGAGAAAATGTAGAAAAAGTGTTCTCTACATTGATCCGATCGGGAATCGATCCCGTGACCTCGGAGCTGGCGTCATCATGATAACCAGTGCGTATGCCATTCGTCCACGGAGGTCGTCATCGTAACTATTAGGACTTTCTATCATGTATCCATAGTTTTATTCACGTGTGCTATTGATTTGACCCCTACCCTCTGAGATTACAGCAAATCCCTTTACGCGTTTCCCTTTCTCAATTACTCAAGGTGAAATTAAAGAATAGCGCCGCCTTCGTCTTAACACAGCTTACTTTATCTCTTATTAGAGCCGTAAAACTGAGAGGTACTTGTTGTAATTATAATGGTTTCTAAACTAAATTCCATGTAAACAAAAATACATACACCCGAGACAATGTAGATAAAGTGGTTATCTACATTGACCCGTCCGGGCATCGAACCCAGGAGCTCACATCCGATTGTGAGGAAAACTACCCGTTCGAGAAACGATAATAAATACTATAATATTTCTAGGACGTACGAAGTCTGCTATCATGCAATGGAGCAGAGTGGCGGACGTTCCCCATGCTTTAAAAAATATCTTCACGCAGTTCCAAAAACAGGGGTAGAGGTCTAGACAATTAAGTCATTTCAACCCACCTTCCACAGAGGATATTTTTGGTACAACGTGATAGGTGGTGAGCCCGTCGTCGTCTTTTTTCCCTAGCCATCGATGAAAATCGCACGTAAAAAACTTATTTGTACAATCCTTGGGGATCGAACTCGCGTCATGCGTCATGCGTCATGCAATATGCTACATCCATGCTTAGCAAGAGTGTCATAAAACATAAGGGAAAATTTTTGAAAACAGTAATTGCTACCGAAAGATCGCGGAATCACCATCACGAAACATATCGGATTAAAATTAAGCAGACCACTAACGGGAAGCATCTTCTAAGATACGAAGTGTCTGGTACTACCACCGCCATCTGTCTGTAAAGCATGGCGACCGTTTCTAACCTTCCATAATGGGCAAGCTTATGTCAGGAGACTTTAAGGTGTTTCAGATGAAAATATCTAACAGAATAAACATTTCGAGCAAAATAAATATAAAAGAAACCAAATTAAATTATGAAAACATCATTTATTAAAATGAACGACAATCTGTTTTTACGAAGTGTACTCCATTTATCAAGAACATAAACATCCTTGTAATGGGTTTTATATTCAGAGTAAGAAAGGTAACAAAGTGTGGAAGAAAATTTTCTTAACGTTTATTTGTACGCTTTTAGCGGGAACCATTAAGATATTAAAAAAAATAATTGAATTTGGAATTTTTTATGTGACATATGGCTTAAGTGCTAAATGTCTACTAGTGTCAGAGTTGTGTGTGTAGTTTGATGAATGATTGAACATTGCTGTTTCGAATATATCTAGCAAGAGACAGCAGATCGTTGAGGTATCCATGAATTTACACATTATTGAATTGCTATTTAGTTGCATCAGCTCTTCCGTTCCTTAACTTAATTTTTTAATTACGTGCTGTTTATTTCATTATATTTTCGTTCATCATTAACATCGTTCATAATTAAATACTTACCTATTAATGTTTCCATGAATATTTGTACAAACGTTAATATGTGTCACACAAAAGTTTTTGCCCCCCACGGGAATCGAACAGGCACCCTTAGCTATAATAGGGGCTCTTTGCCCCATAGCTACGATATCAGGGTTAATACCAACTTGGATATTGGGTCTTTATATTCGATATAAGATATTAATTAATATTAATAGAATTTTTATTAATTTTATTCAAAAATCAAAAAATTGTAAAATGTCACAATAAATACAATTATAAATATAAAATTCATATTAATAAAAATAAATAAAAAAGTCACGATAGCCGAGTGGGTGGGTGGTCGGAATTTCGAGTCAAGAGACCCAAGTTTGATCTCCAGGTGGCAGGCTCGTACCAATGGGTTTTTCAAAAACTTATACACGAAGTATATCGTTGGCTTTGACGTAAAGACAGCGTTATCCCGAAGTTCGGTGGAAGGTGTGTCGAAGGGACTTAATGATCTAGACTAGATCTCTGTCTACCCTTATATTGGGAATTGCGTGAAGATATTTGATATTTTATTATTTAATAAAAACATAAAGGTATAAGGTAACACAAGTTCACGGCCATATGGTTCAAAAAACTTTTACGGGTATAATTCAAAGTAAACTCGCTCCCGGAGGTCGTATTTCTTGCCGCAAATTGCTTATAAATTTTCATTACAGCTTTTTTTTCCATAGCCGTACAATGAAATAGGCTTGTTTTTATTAGAGAAAAATTGTTTTCTATCGCAATGAAAAACTTAGGAGCAGAAATGTATTAAAAACTAAAACAATCTAAATTGGAATAATAAAGTGGTCAGAGATAATTAGTGTAGTTGTTTTTGTAAATTTATTTTTTATTCATACGAGTGGCTGCGTGATCAATATTGAGTTAAGAGACGCGAGTTCCATCCCCAGTTGGTAGGCTCATACCAATTTTTTTTAAATTAATATGATATTTATATTGTTAGCTTGAAATAAAGACAGCGACACCACCTCTCAAGTTGTCCCAAAAATATCTTCGGTGAAAGGTGGGTCGAAAGGACTTAATCAATTTGCCATAATCGCCACGCCTGAATAGCGGATTATCTGTTCACGCTATGATAATAAATATTTAGCTTTCCGCAAAAGAAACGAACTGAGTGGGTGAGCGGGTGAGAAGAAATACGCAAGGCGTCCAAGGTGCAAGCTTTAGAAGACGGCGCGCGGGCAGTGCATTCCCCATATTTGGGCCCTTGGGTTCAATTATTGGTTCACTACAAACTAAATTATTTGGTCAACTTATGTGCTCTGCTATTTAATTATACTATTTGATAGTTAATAAGAAGATACTTGAATGTTTGAGAGTGTTTTATTTGAAATTCAAAGCATTTTCTATATGTTTTAGAACAAAATAGAAATTTTGACACAGTTATAGCGTTAATGAAGAAAATGGATTAGAAGATGGTCGAAGTTAGTGTTTCATTTAAAAATTAAATCATTTTTCTATAAGATTTAGAACAAAATAGAAATTTTGGTATAGGTACTGTACTGACATAGGTAATATTCATATGTTAATGATCTCATATGTTCTAATAAACAACAGTTAACACATCATGAGGTAGCTAATGGATGCGGGTAGTAGGCATAAATGTACACTGCAACACTCTATTAAATTGATATGTTTTGGTTGCTGAAAGTCCGTTATTTATCTTTTATTTTCTAGTCTGCAGTATGTGTATAAATATATCATTATGTTTTATATATCAATTTATTTGTTAGTAGTGTTTCCGACAACCAACGGCATGGTCTGACATGGACATTTGACATGATCTTCGTCTTGTCTATATTCATATTAAGACCAACCTGTTGAGAAACACCATTGTCGTCATTGAGCATGATACTAAGTTCCGCCAGCCACCATAGCATCAGGACTATGCAGCTACGTAACGTTATATATAAATTCTATGTTCAATTATCTATAGTACGGAATCTCTCCAGGATTTAAATATTGCAACAAGAAAAATCAGCAAACATATTAACCACTATTTACTAAACTTAAAAGCATTGTGTTGTGAACATTGTATGTTAAGCTCAAACACTATCCCATTAATATCTCGCAGATCATTATATTACTTTGAGTGTAGACGAAAGATGAAAAGAAGCTTATTCATCACGTACATAAAGAGATATACAGGATAATAAATATGTTTTGACAACCACTTTACTATTTTTGCTACATTTTATTTATTCCTGCTGAATGCCTAAATGGGAATGTAATACATATACAAAATGGCCAGTTAAATTCCACTGCAGATCGTAGTATGATCATAAGAAAGGAATTGCCATAATTGTCATGCTTGGCAAGCGGATTGGTGATCGTAGCACCACATACAAATTAGATACTGCTGAACCTTACCGGCAGTTTTTTTATCTAACATTATTCTGTTGCTACACTGCCATTCATCAGTAATTGTTGCGATTTACAAGCCTGTGTCACCTATTACGACACCCATGTAAATAAATAGGGTGATACATTCTTATGCTGACACCGCACGTCTCTATTTATAAATTTTTAATTTACACTTTAGTCAAAAACGCCCAACAGCCCAGTGTCCCAATAGCCTAATAGTAGCGTAGGTTAGGCGATCGGAATTCGAGTCAAGAGACCTGAGTACGATCCCCAGGTTGCAGGCTTGTACAAATAGGATTTTTTCTAAGCCTTATGTAAGATTAATATCGTTATTATCGACAGCCGAGTGATTGGGTGGTCGGAATTTCTAGTCAAGAGACCCGAGTTCGATTCCCAGATGGCAGACAGACAAATTTATCTTTGGCTTGAACGTTGCGAGGGCGACGGGCTCACCTGCTATCCCGTTGTCCCGCAATTGTCTTCGGTGGAAGGTTGGTCAAAAGTACTCAATTGTCTAGACCTCTGTCTACCCCTGTATAGGGAAAGAGCGTGAAGATATTTGTTAAATATATTGTTTTTGCATGTATTTGTTAGTATCTGTTTAACAGTAGATCATATATAGTGCACAGGCTTGAATTTAAAGTCGGCTCAGGACTCAACTGAAAACCAGCGCAGCATTTTTCCTGCAGCATTACGCTTGGACCGCTTTTTGATCACACAATTTTGTTTATTTTTTAAGTTATATGCAACAGTTGTTACTTTATGTACGTGTGAAAAATAAACACTTTTCTGTCTTTCTTGACGCTGGCAGCATACGGAATTAAATTAAAAATAAATATCATTACATCGTTAAAAATATTAAAAAAAATATTAAAAGTTTCCATTTCATCTATTCTTTCCAATTAAAATCAGTAAAAAATACATTTCGAATGAATTCGCGGTATCCGCCGCTCCATGTTCACTGACTGTTTCTAAAAATGAATATACAAAAAAGAATCGAGGGCAACGTTACAGCTGTATCAATCAAGTTCCGTACTATTCCGGAATGCCCGCAGACACTGTGCAAACAAACGCCATGGAAAAATTGAGAACTATTTCCGAAATCTATAGTTCGCGGATTGGTGATGGCACGAGAGGTACGTAACTGAATATTGATTTATTCAGTTTGAATTTAAGTGCTCAAATAGATATTAGGAAAAAAAACACATATATCGTTTTAGAGTATGGACGCTTAGGGTTACTTTTAAAAAACATTACCTCACGGAGTAGTTTACCGCCATATGAATTAGTTTTACCAGAAATATAAATATTCTTGACACGTGAACAGGTATTAATATTCATCACACAAAATATTTTGCCCTAGCGCTTTTAAACCCGCAACCTTTAGTGTCAACGGTAGGGTTACTACCAACTAAGTTATCTGTATATAATTATGTACGAGTATTTATAATATCTATTTATCTATGTTTAATTATTTGTATACAATATAAGTTTGAAATTTACTTGTACCGTAAATAAAACATTATAGATAATTGCATTATTATTATTACATGTAATACTTTTAACAAGACTTCTGATGTGCATAATGTAAATACTAAGAACAGACACATGCTTGTAACACCGGTTACTAGACTCCATAGAGTAAGTACCTCGTTCATAAGGCGGTATATACGCTTCTGCAACAAAATCCCGGTAAATATGCAAAGCCTGGTTTAAAATTAACAGGTTTAAGAAATTTATTAAAGAAAAAGTTTATAAGAAAGGTTATTGAAATATTTATTTATTTGTTTTTCTTCACGCATAATCCCTGTCGGGGTCGCCAGAGAGAACAGATCGCCAAGTGTCACGATCCTTATATACCTCTTTCGCTTCATTCAGATTCATCATTTCCTTCATACATGCGCGTCGAGGTATCAGAGTACTCTTGATCCTCCCCTCTTCGAGCAATTTACTCACATGTCTTTGAAAGTTAGTCTCGGCCTACCTCGACCCCTTTTGATATTGACTTTCGCGCTATATATTTTCTTCACCAAATCAAAAACCTGGGTACAAAAACAAACGTTTAACGGCGGTGGTGCAGTCGCTTTATCATTAAATTTAAATGCAAATAGTTAAATTACATAAGGATAGAACTAAACAATAAATAAGTCACGATAGCCGAGATCAAAAACTTATGTTCGAATGTCGTTGGCTTGGACATAAAGACGGCAACGGGCTCACCACTTGTCACGTTGTCCCGAAAATATCTTCGGTGGAAGGTCGGTCGAAGGGACTTAATTGTCTAGACTCGACCTCTGTCTACCCCTGCATTGGAAAGTGCATGAAGATATTTTTTATAGAGCTAAACAAAGACATATGACTGAATTGAGAACGAACTTCATGAAGAAGATGATCGAGGAGAATTGGACTTTGATCAAATATACCAAACTTATTAAGAAAAATAAATAAAGTGAAATCTTTGAATCATATCGGATTCCAAAATAAATTAACTCGTAATTTAAGCTCCTGAGAGCATCGTATTATACTTTGTAAACAATTTTTATCTGTAGTGTTTATCAATAGTAAGTTGTAATTAAATGGTTTCATGATAATTAAACCATATAAACTTAGCCCAATATAAAAAAAAGATATATAGATACTTAGAAAGGGACAACATACTGCTCTTATCCAAAGTAAGCAGCTTAAGTACTTTGTATTATGTAAACATCACAATCTCACACCAAAGATTCTCATGTGACCATCACTGTGATGATGTATGCAGACGATTTATGTTTTGTGGCGGAATCCCCGGAGGATCTTCAAAGACTTATGATAAGTCTCGACGAGTCGTGTCGAAGATTTGACCTGAAAATCAGTATAAAGAAAACCGATGTAATGCTTCTGGATAGACTATAGAGGGTCCCGTTCGACATCAAACTCGGTAACGACTAAGATCTAACGAGAAACATTAAGCTTGTAGCACCAATTTAGCAGGCAGAGGGCAGCACTTTATCATCTAAGTGCCTCCTTGATGATGAAGTCAACAGCAGAATTGGAGCAGCTGCTGCAGCTATTTTGTCAGTGGTAGAGCCTTGCATCAGCTTTTGTTGTTGCATGAATGGGCCGCCTCGACCGGGGAAGTACCACGACCTCACAGAATACCGGCGTGAAGTAGAAGTCTAACAAACTTCTGCGTTTCGTCTGGTGAGTGCAGGTAACCGGAGGCCCACACACCCCCCTCCCCCAATTATGGGGGGGGGCACTCTAAGGCCGGCAACGCATCTGCTATGCCTCTGGTATAGCGGGCGTTCATGTTCATTCATTCTATAAAAAAAAAGCTTTGACAAACTTCGTCCCAAGGTATTTCGTTCACACGACATAAAGCTATCTACGAAAGTAGCTGTGTATATGGTAGTCGTTCTACCCAACCTCCTTTATGCCTATGAAACGTGGGTCCTATAACGCAAGCATATCTGCACATTAGACAGATTCCATCTTAGATGCCTGCGAGACATTATGAACATCCATTGGTCGCATCGTGTTCGAAACACGAAAGTACTTCGACGCGCTAATGTCAGAGGTATAGAGGCGTATCTACTCGTAATGAAGCGGCAACTGAAGTGGTACAGCCATGTCTCCCGGAAGTCTGATAATGCTTTGGCCAAACGCGTATTCTATTCTGAACTGCATAATGGCAAGCTAAAACAAGCTAAAACAAGGCGGCCAGTTACTGCGGTTCAAAGACGTACTTATGCGCCACATGAAGAAATGTGATTTTGATGCCAACAACGCGCTCAAGGCTCGATCGCCTGCAGTCATCACCTGCCCTTATGTTGGAGGGATGCTGACCTGCGTTCAAGTTGCGCGCACGTTCAGCGCAAAAATCGGTTACGTCAGTACCTGCGAGCACACGAACGACGGTCGCAATGGTCGCTGTGGCCGAAATTGGTCGCGATGCCTTATTATATGATATATTTTGGAATCAGAAACAACGAAGGTACCACAAACATCCAGACCCAAGAAAATCTCAAAAAAGTTTTCTACATTGACCCGACCGGGAAACGAACCCCGGGACCGCATTGTTGTCGACACCATAAAAAGCGGTGTGTACGTCACTCGTCCACGGAGGTCGTCAAAAAACCCATTTTAAATATCATGTTTCCAATAAGACACCGTATATTTTTTTTATAATTGAACTACGAAAAGTCACGATAGCCGAGTGGTTGCATGGTCGGAATTTCGCGTCAAGAGACCCGAGTTCGATCCCCAGGAGGCAGGCTCGTACCAAAGGGGTTTTATAATGCTTATGTACGAGTTACATCGTTGGCTTAGACATAAAAACGGCGACGGGCTCACCTCCTGTCACATTGTCCCGAAAATATCTTCGATGGAAAGTGGGTTGAAGGGACTTAATTGTCTAGACTAGACCTCTGTCTACCCCGGTATTGGGAATTGCGTATATTTTGATATTTATTTATTTATTATTTATAATTAAACTAAAAACAATATTTAATTTAAAAAATATTTGCAACTGTTTTTGATTATAGTTTTATGCATTTAATATACATTTTTCAACTTAAGTATCAGCACATCTTACGTGCGACTGACTGTAATACGAATTTATAGGCAATTCACTGCTTAATATATGGCGACTTCGCCTCCGAATTTTCCTATTTTACGCATTGGAATATATATATTCCCATTCTGTTATTTCTTTCCCGATTTAAGAATGTATTGGCCTTAATTTAACGAAATATTTTTTCAAAAGTTATGAATGAAGGTACGAGTATTGTATGTTGCAAAAAGGCCCACAGTAGAACACTGCTGGATATGTGCCTCTCCCGTGGTAGGGTTTGCTATAAACGCCTCATTCGGGGAGCGGATTTGCGATCGCAGTACCAGACCTTAGGCGTTGGCGATCTCACCCCTTAGACGCTGCCTATTACCGGTTTTTATACGTATACTATACATATACATAAATTCATTTAAACACATGCAAATATTCACTTAGACAGATTAAATTAAACTTAAAATAGTTAATAAATTGCCATGATAGCCGAGTGGTTAGTATTAGGATCCCCAGTATTGAGAATGGAGAGATTTTTTTTTAATAATTAATGATAAATGAAACAACTGTCACGATGCCATAGTTTTTGGATGGAGGCATTTTACCTTTACCTTAAATGCGTAATGATTTCCAAAATAAATCTGATTGATACCAAGACTGAATCCAAAATAAACTGGGAAAAGACATTTACTATTAGTAAGAACAGTCAACATATTTGAAGTTGGAACACAACGGTCGCAAATATGAAGAATATGCCCGGAGCTGAAACACATCGAAAGCTATCAAAATTAATCAAAAACCCTACAAAACCTAGAAGTCATTCATAAATATTTAAAAAAAATGGAGGGTGTGTTAAGTTTCAACCCGTACTGAATATTATACAAAGAATATTTGGGAGGCGAACTTTGTCCAGCAGCTAGTATTTACTAGCTGCTACTGTACTTCTTTCTAATTAACCTAATGTTACACTACCAGAGGCAATACATTTTATTGTATTCTGTAAAGTAAATACTTTTCCACCTACATAATACTAAATAAATACATAATACTAAAGTTTCTTGTTAAAAATCTTTCGACTCGATATATTTGCTTTCGACGCTGATTGTACACAGTCACTTTATCATTTTGAGAAATTGACGTTTCCAAGTAGGTGGCATAGAAATAACTTTGTAAGGTGAAATCGAAGATCTGATCGTGACGTTTGATAAATAAGTTAAAGTTTACTTTCTTCTCATGGAAATAGAGATATTAATATTCAGTTTGAAAAAGGTAGGCACAAACAAATCATTTAAATTTTCTTTTTACTCTCGAAAATAACGTTCTTAATAAATACATACATGCATAGGTAGGGTCAACATCACATACATTGCTCTGATCACAAAGTAAGTAGCTTAAGCTTGTATTATGGAATTAGAAACAACGAAGGTACCACAAACACCCAGACCCGAAAAAAATTAGAAAATTTGTTTTATACATTGATCGGAAAACGAACCCGGGACCTCTGAGAAGACACCATGAGAACCAATATGTAATATTATTCAGTTTGGAAAAACATTGCGTAATATTTGTAGTATTCGTCTTAATTAACCATACATAAAAATTATTACATGTTCACAGTATTATACACGCAAAAATTAAAAGCTTATTTTATCTGGTCCGACCAGAAGAGGGGTCTCTCCCTCCCACACCACCAATTCAACTGGATGCGCAATCACCACTACACAGCCACTACACTCGACACCAGGGAACCTATATCTACACCGAAATCACGTGAAACGCGACAAAAGAAAATGAAAATTATCAAGCGTGTAGACTCTAAAATGAGCGACCGCAGTTTGTGCGTTAGTTACCTGGTGGTGGGTATTATGGCTGTGTAGTGGTGGTAATGCATCCAGTAGAATTAGTGTACATATTTATAGAAGGGGTCTATGCTCTTATTTTCGAACCAGATAACACATGCCATTTTGGCACGGAGTGGTGTAACATAATTTCATAATTACGTCTTTACCGAATGATGTCTGATTCTGCGTTCGCCAATTCGGTTGCCATGCGTGGTGAGAAGCCTATGTAGTGGAGGAGAATTTTATAAGCTGTTTTTCCTTATGGGAAGAAAAGGGCATTGAATATTCTTACGGCGACATCACTCTTATTTATGTATTAGGTGTGCAACATTGAATCGAATAAATTTCATGCAGTTTTCCACAACAATCCAAAGCATTAATTATGTAAAATAAAAAAATATTTCAAACAAGTTTTTCTCGACGATTTTTCGTGTTAAATTCAAATGATTACGCACCATGCTCCGTGGGAATTGTAACTGAGACCACGTAATTTCCCAAGAGATATTAGTAGTACTTTGCGTGTCACTCTCACTGACATCTGTTTGTTGTTGCTCTGCTACTAATTTGCTTTAATTTATCATTATAATTTAATTATATATACGAATGAAAACAATCGCACATTTCCAAATTTGGGGTAAACAAAGGTCTACACAATTTAGTCCTTCCGACTCACCTTTAAAACAGAGTTTATGTGGGATAACACAACAGGTGGTGAGATTACATAGACAAATAGTAAATATTCATATTAATAAATCACGGTCAAATAATGTACGGTCACTAGTAGGTATAGGACGAATAGACGAACTGAAATATGCTTTATCAAATGTGAAGTGGGATATTATAGGACTATCAGAAACTAAATTAAATGGAAAGAACATAAAGGAATACGATGAATATATATTAATTAATTCGGGTAGAACAAGAGGCTTTAATGATGTGAGATTTATAATGAAGAAAAAATGGAAAGAAAATATAAAAAACTTTATAGGCATCTCAGATCGTGTGGCGCGTCTAGATATGTCATTTAATAACAAACAACTATGCATAATACAGATATACGCCCCAACCGAAATATCAAGTGATGAAGATCTAAAAACATTCTATAGTGAACTAAGATTAGCCTTATAATCCTCCAAAACATATAATGGTTATTGGAGACATGAATGCTAAAATAGGGTACCCAAAATTTGAAAAAAGATATATTACGGGACAATGGGGATACGGTATTAGAAACAAAAGAGGGGAATGCCTAATAGAATTTTGTCTAGAAAACCCGTTAGCAATTGTAAATACATATTTTAAGAAAAATGAGAAACAAAAATGAACGTGGTTATCTCCAGACGGAAGGACAAAAAACGAAATTGATTTCATATTAACAACAAAAATGAAAAATATTGAAAGCTTTGAAGTAATTAACACCTCACCATACCCATCAGACCACAGACTACTACGTGCTACTCTTAACTAACAATTTAAAAAAAATAGGAGATCTTATGGAAATAAAGAAATCCGAATTCACACTCATAGAGAAAGAGTCGTTAAGAAATATCTTTTCTGGGGCTGTTAAACTTCGAAAATAATTTAAGTATACAGCAAAGGTACGCAAATATTATTAAAAACATAAAAGCAAGTATAAATAAATTACCGGCTCAGAAAAACATAAAAGAGGATCCTATTATAGAATTAATAAATGATAGAACAAAATTAAAGAATAAACCCCATAAAAGTAAACATGAAAAAAAATTTCTGACAAAATTATATAGAAAAGTAAAAAAGAAAATTTACAAGAAAAAACTACAACGTAAATTAAAATTATTCAAAGAAGAGTTGAATGCTACACATACATTAAAAAAAAATAAAACAGATACCGATAAAGATTGGATAATTAGCTTAATTGATAAAAATAATAAGATGGTGACAGACAGGAAGTGTATAATTGAGGTAGCAATTAAGTACTACGAAAATCTGTACAATATGCCAGATATAAAACACATCTTTCTTACCAATACAGAATATAAAAATAACAATGATGAACCACCTTTTATTACCAGCGAAATCAATGAAGCAATCAAAAAGCTTAAAAAAATAAAAGTCCGGGGGAAGACAATATTGAAGGGAATCCGGGGGAAGTTATATAACAAACGAACTTCTAAAAGTAATCGCTGAACCACTTATACCTTTGTTGACAGCACTATTTAATGATATTTTGACATCAAAGATCATACCACTGGCATGGGAAAGTACCGTCATCACCTTCTCTACAAAAAAGGTAACCATCTGGATGTGAGCAATTACAGACCCATTAGCTTGCTACCGGGAATATATAAAATTTTCACGACTGTGATATTAAACAGAATGAAAGTAACGCTAGAGGAGAACCAGTCAAGAGAACAAGCAGGTTTCAGAGGAACATGGACCACATATTCACTTTGACGCAAATAATTGAAAAATGTCAAGAATATAATAGAACCTTTTATATAGCATTTATTGATTATTCAAAAGCATTCGATTCTATCATGACCGATTGTGGTAGGCTTTAGAAGCACAAGGTACCAGTAGCGTTTATATATCTATCTTACAGGAAATATACAGTCGAAGTAATGCAAGGATCAAATTAGAACAACCAGGCAGATAGTTTAATATTAGAAAAGGCGTACGACAAGGCGATCCTATATCACCTAACCGTTTTTAATGTTTTATTAGAAGATATATTTAGAAAACTAAACTAGCAAAAGAGGGGTTTTAACATAAATGGAGAAAATCTGACACTTGCGTTTTGCAGACGACATAGTATTAATAAGCGAAAATCACGAAACCTCTCATACATGATGAAAACATTGGACACTGAAAGTAGAATATGTGGTTTACACATGAATGCCGAGAAAACCTGTCTTATGACCAACTCCACTGAAACTGCTATCGAAGTTCAAGGTATAAATATTATGTACGTAATAGAATATGTTTACTTAGGACAAAACATCTCCACTACAAACCAAAGTCGCATAGAAGTAGAAAGGAGAATAAAATTATAAAATTGATCTTTGAAACACATATTTAAAAGCAAGCTACCTATTAAGTAGTAAAAAAAGATAGCTATGGACACAACAGCCCTCCCAACTCTTATATATGAATGTCAAAATTGGTCTTTGACACGAAATCTTATATCAAAACTGCAAGTATTTCAACGGTCGGCTGAACGCAGCATGCTAAATATACGGAGAAGAGATCATTATAGAAATAAAGATATTAGACAAAAAACGCAACTTATAGATGCCGCTGAATTGGTCTATCAACTAAAGTGGAGATGGGCAGGACATGTGACACGCCTGCAAGATGGACGCTGGACGGAGCGCATCATACACTGGTATCCCAGAGACACAAATAGGGCCAGGGGAAGACCACAACGTCGCTGGCGTGATGGCATCGAGGAGGTCACCGGAGGAGTTACGTGGACGAGGCTAGCCGAAGACAGAAACCTTTGGAAATCTATGGAGGAGGGCTTCACACAGAGACGTGTGTCCTTATTGATATAATATAGAAAATTAAATATAAATTTAACATAAAAAAATAAAAGAAAAGAAAATATCTTCACGCAATTCCCAATACAGGGGTAGACAGAGGTCTAGTCTAGACAATTAAGTCCCTTTGACCCACCTTCCACCGAAGATATTTTCGGGACAACGTGACAGATGGTGAGCCCGTCGCTGTCTTTATGTCCAAGCCAACGATACATTTTGTACATAAGTTTTTGACAAACCCATTGGTACGAGCCTGCCACTTGGGGATCGAACTCGGGTCTCTGGACTCGAAATTCCGACCACCCAACCACTCGGCTATCGTGACTTCTAAATTTAACATAATTATATAAATTAGATTTAATGTATAAAGTAATTAATCTACCTTTTATTATTTATATTTTATAAACTTTAGTTAAAATTATTTATCTAAATGAATTAATTTATTAATGGTTAATGAAATGATAATAAGTTTGAAACGAAAATGATAAATTTTTATAGAATATTGCATAGATGAACGTATAATTAATTGCAAATTATATATAAATAATTCATGGCAATAGTTTAAATTAATGGTCAATGTTAATCTTTGATGGGAAATAAATGGCTTAATAATAATAATAATAACAAATAAATCAACATTCACATGACTCGAATACAAACATTCATATTTACTCGTATAACACAAATTTAGCCCCGCGAGGTTTAAATCTGCAGACCGTCGAAAGGTTTAAATTTTCTATGACGACCTCAACAATAGACTTATCAGCATCAGATTTTAAAATTTTACATTGTTTCACCTTTGATCAACAAATAAATGAACACAAAAATTCAAAAAATTAATTTCATGTCATGTTATTCCTCAGAGATCTCAGTCGCTCTCAGGCGGTCCACCTAGTAATGTCAAATAAGGGACTGAATCTAGACGTCTGGTTACCCCAATATTGGGTATAGCCACGATCACGCATATGCCCAATACGAGGTACCCACGTTAGGGAAGTGTTGAGAATCCATTTTTCTTCTTCTTCTTTACAGCCTATCAAGAGTCCATTGCTGAACAGACCTCCTCAAAAACTTTCCACAGTGAACGGTCCTCAGCCACCTGCATCCATCGACTTCCCGCAACATTTAGCAAGTCGTCACTCTATCTCGTGGAGGGGTCGTTAAAGTATCCATTGTTTAAAAATATTTTTTTTCCCTTTCCACCATGACCAGAGCGACCCAGATAATATATATGAATAAGAATTAGCTAAAACCTTTATGATTTACTATCGTTTTCCAGTTTGGATAAAGACTGGTTGGGGCATTTATATCAATTCAAACCTTCCATTTATTATCGAAGAGATCCTTTCATTGAAAGGCTCGTTGTTTTGGTCAGCTTTGTTGTATCCCCTAAACATAACATTAATTTCCAATTATAATATAAATTTTTCAGATGCTGATCTATACATTATTGTATATTTTCATCATGAATAAGCTAATATTAAAATTTATATTATTATTGATTTATATTAATATTTATTCATTAATTACTAATATTCAAAATATTTCTAGCATTTGTATGTATGTGTAAGTGTATAAATACATACATATTTTTGTATATTGCATATATAGTTATATAAACTTTTTATTCATTTCAGTAAATATTTATTACTGTATTTGGACCAATTTATTTTTGTATCTGCCACACACTTAAGGTAGACTGATAGAGAATGCCTCCGGAATTAGTCCGTCCATGTGCATAGCTCTTTTATGTATATAAAGTTTAAATAAATATATAAAATTATGACAGCTAAAAAATTAAAACAAAATAATTTACACGGGCGGGATTCGCTTCGTACGGTATGGTACGGCAGTAGGTCGTCGGTTCGGATTCGGATCTTTTATTTTTTATAGAAAAGGAAGGCAAACGAGCAGGTGGCTCACGTGAAGGGCAAACGAGCAGGTGGCTCACGTGAAGGTAAGTGATTACCGCCGCCCATGAACACCCGCAATACCAGAGGCTTAGCAGATGCGTTGCCTCCCTTAGAAAGCCCCCCGATTGGTAGGGTAATCGGAATTCGAGTCGAGAAACCCGAGTTCGATCTCTAGATGGTAAGCTCGTACCAATGTGTTTTTTTTTGTACATTGGTACGATTATATCGCTAACTTGAATGTAAAGACGGCGACAGGCTCACCACAAAATATTGTTACTCCAAAAATATATTCAGTGACCTGGACCTCTGTTTACCCTAGTATTGGGAATGGCCTGATGATATTTATATCTTTTTTAATATTCTTGATTTATTTCAGTAACTATATATTTAGTACTATATATATATATATATGTATATATATATATATATATATATATATATATATATATATATATATATATATATATATATATATATATATATACATATATATATATATATATATATATATATATATATATATATATATATATATATGTATATATATATATATATATATATATATATATATATATATATGTATATATATATATATATATGTATATATATATATATATATATATATGTATATATATATATATATATGTATATATATATATATATACATATATATATATATATACATATATATATATATATATATATATATATATATATATATATATATATATATATATATATATATATATATATATATATATATATATATATATATATATATATACATATATATATATATATATATATATATATATATATATATATATATATATATATATATATTTTTTTTTTTTTTTTTATTTCAGTAACAATTAGACCATTAAGCGCACAATCGCAGAGTTTATCTAATAGAAATATATATACTCACTGCAAAAGGAAAATAAATTCCCTAGGGGCCATGTTTCTACCCAAAAATAACCTATAAATTTTCATTACGGCCCTTTTGTTATGGCCGTATAATAAAATACCTATGCATTGTTATAAAAAAATCTTTTCACGAGATAACATTTAGCTTCTTTTTGTAATAACGTTATTAATATGCTTAATTATTTTAAATTCGTTTTTTTTATTTATCTTTATGGATTACTCATTCTTATGATTATCAGAAGTTAAGTCACTACACATACACATATTTCATAGCTTTAGCGTTAGGAAGCGGACTGCGAAACATGACGTCGGAGCTTCGGGCGCCGCCATTTGTCGTAAACCAACTCCAGGCACAGGCATTGCAGGTTAGTTGGAGAGGATAACAGGAATACTAGTAATGTTATATTACGTTGTTAGTATTTTTTTAAGAAAAAAAAAATTAAAAAACAATGAATCCAAGTGTTGCTAGTTTTAACCATCATTGGGATAAATATTTGTATGATATACGAGTATTCATATTTAAACACGAGTCATTGAAGTTATATGAACTACATGCTTCATGCTAGTAAACTGGCTCTGCTTGTGTGGTCTGGTCTGCAAACCACACTTTACATACACACGATAACATTAAAATTGTTTTCGAAATTCAAGTTTGTTTCTTCTAAAACTATTACTGCTTCTTAAAGCTGTGAATTATTAATGAAATGGACCTCTAATATATTTATCTTTTGATTGGATTTACCATTTTCAACAAACACATGACACTATTGCGGATCAAACTCGAAAGAGATCAAACGCCTACTTTTTGCTATTCGAATGCCAACCTTGTTCAGAGAATCAGAGGCGCTGCATTTGAGCCGCCTGTTACATATTTATAATGAGGGAAATATGGCGCTTTATAAGGGTTGCTCAACATCTGGGTCACGAGCATAGCTTGGTTTGTTTTGCATTTCCCTTGAATGACACCCAAGGGTTTTAAGGCGGCATATTATGTTTCACCGCCTTTGTAGTTATCTCTCATGGAGAGACAGTGACAAGACATACATTGCAGAAATATATTTATTTCAAGTACACAGTAACATACTTGCTTAAAGTTAAATAAATAAATATATATATCTTCACGCAATTCCCAATACAGGGGTAGGCAGAGGTGTAGTCTAGACGATTAAGTCCCTTTTTCCCACCTTCCCCCGAAGATATTGTCGGGACAACAATAACGGTGGTGAGCCAGTCGCCGTCTTTATGTCCAAGACAACGGTATAATACGTAAATAAGTTTTTGAAAAACCCATTGGTACGAGCCTGCCAACTGGGGATTGAACTCAGGTCTCTTGACTCGAGCACCCAACCATTCGGCTATCGTGACTTTTTGAAAATTTAATTGTTTGAAAACTAAGATGCAAGAAGATAGAAAGGAACATATAATTGCTCGCAAGCTGCACATGAGTGGCGAGTGCGTGCAACTCGCGAGCGCCGTGCGGGCGGCGCATTCGGCAAATTTGTACGCACCCTAAAGTTCAAGATCGCTAATTAGCTTACCAAGCTTGGCTATTATACATTCAATTATTGGAGAGGCCTCTGTCCTGAATTGTTTTTTAATTTTTTTTTTCTTAAAAAATACTAACAATGTAATATAACATTACTAGTATTCCTGTTAACCTCTCCAACTAATCTGCAATGCTTGTGCCTGGAGTTGGTTTACGACAAATTGCGGGGCCCGAATATCAGACGTCATGTTTCGCAGTTCGCTTTCTAACTAAAAAAAAAAAAATATATCTTCACGCAATTCCCAATACAGGGGTAGACAGAGGCCGAGTCTAGACAATTAAGTCCCTTCGACCCACCTTTCACCGAAGATATTTTCGGGACAACGTGACAGGTGGTGAGCCCGTCGCCGCCTTTATGTCCAAGCCAACGATATTCGTACATAATTTTTTGAAAAACCCATTGGTACGAGCCTACCAACTGGGGATCGAACTCAGGTCTATTGACTCGAAATTCCGACCACCCAACCACTCGGCTATCGTGACTTTCCTAACTCTAAAGCTAATTAACCTATTGCCTTCTAAATATACTGTCTGTCTACTAAATATACAATAGACATTTTGTAGATAGATAGCGTGTAAGATACAATATGTCTGATAGTCAATCCGCTCGCCAAGCGTGGCAAACTAAACTAAACTATTATGGCAAACCTAACATAGCCCTGCTATGGGAGAGACCCGTGTCCTGTCCTGGACATAAATCATTGCCCCAATCTTCTCTGATTCCCTGTTTATCGTCGAATCGAACATTTAAAGTATTATTGTGAGCTAATTTGTAGACGAAATTTTAAATGGCACCACGAGGAACCTTTCAATTTGATTAATATCGTCGTTATGACACAAGCCGATGATTAATATTCCAATTTGATAAAATGTAAATTTAATCTTGGCCGGATCGTGATAACAATTATTTTTGTTAGCGGAATAAACACTGTGTTCTTAACATTACAAAACCGTGGTTGTTGACATAATGCATACATTGATGATGAAAACGAAAAATATCAGGCGAGTATAATTTATACTTGTGATTGTTGTCACTAGGTGAAATTGCATTGTATTAAAATTCATTGTTGAACACTTGTACACAATTCACTTTATTTAATTATTTTTTAATTAACCGACTAGTTTCACCTTACGGAATCATCAGGGTATTGACAGAGTTTATTATACTAATATAATAAACTCTACTCTGCCTAAATACTTTTTTAATTTTAATATCGGCGAGTGGTTGCTAAAAATGTGTATTTTTTGTACATTGGTCTGGGACATTAAGACGGCGACTAGTTCACCACCTGTCCTAAAATAGGCACCGATAGAATTGGATGACTAATTGTCTAGAACTCTGGCTCCATTACAAAAAAAGGTAAAAAAAGATATCCTCACGCCATTCCCAATACAGGGGTAGACACAGCTCTAGTCTAGACAATTAAGTCCCTTTGACAGCGAAAACATGTTTTTGGGACAGTGTTTATGTCCAACCCTACTATATAAAAGTACACAAATTTTTAATATAACCTAACCTAACCTAACCTTAAAAAAGTAGGTTAGATAAAACAGTCCGATCCTGGGCGTTTACGATGCGATATATGTGATACTGTGATCCCCAGTCCATTCGCGTGGTGAATGACTTTTGCAGGCCTTTATGGAGTAGTAGTTCACGTCCTAACTTTTCTGAAATCCAATTTCATTGCTTACGCGGGATTAATAATATATATTGGTTTTCCAGAATGTCTTAACCTATAATAATTTTAATGTAAAACAAATAAAATTGTTATTCATCAATACACGTAACATACATTACATCCATCGATCGTCATTTTTTTTTATCTAGCACCGTTTCGTTATAAGATTCCGTTTACGGTGAAATTACGGACAACAATATCTCCGTGGGTATTCACTTTTTCGTATTTAATAGAGGGTAGATTGCGCGCGTACTTAAAAAAAATGTGAGCCGTCATGGGACGCCTGGCAGATGTGAAATATCGTGTGTGTACAAGTAATATGCATAAAAGATAATATTATTACAGGAATGAAAAAATGAAGTACTAAGAAAATACTAATGAAAAAATGAAGTATTACGAATTTCTTAAAGAAAATGGTAACTTTATTTAATAAGCATTTATTTACATTTGATATAAAAATTCGATATTAACATCAAGTGGCCACAATTTAAATATTTTCTCTCTCTCGCTGTGACTTCAGTTATAGTTATATTCTATGTTTCCTCTGCCGGTATTACTGTGACGATTGGTCGATGATAACTAAACTACGTTACAAAAGTCCCGTAGTCCCGAAAATATCTTCGGTGGAAGGTGGGTCATAGGGACTTAATTGTCTAGACTTGACCTCTGTCTACCCCTGTATTGGGAATTGCGTGAAGATATTTATATATTTATTTATTACGTTACATTACAAAAGTATTGGATGAAACATTATCAAGATAACTCACAATTACAGCATCTATAGTTGTTCCATATTTGGTAGTACATTCTTTTGGATTGTTGTTGATTTGCAATTGAAATTCTTTTTGAAGAAATGTCATTAATGGCATTGATTCAACTCTTGCAAATTTACATTAAAATCTCCAGCTAATTTTAATGGTAGTTTATATTTATTCGTTTTAAAAATTATTGAACCTTTTTGACTATATGGAAATGACCTTTCATGTAAAAATGAAATCTTAATATAATTACATAGTCACTAATATGAATAATAAGAATATAATTAATGAAATATAAAAAAGGGATTTAAATGTTTAATTATAAACCTTAATTCTCAGGTAATAGGATGTAAATTAGTATACCTTTGTATAGCCACGGCATGCGTCGCCACGCCAGAAATCGGTTTTACGTGTGGCTATAAATGTTTCACATCAAAAAATGCTACTTACTGATTTACTGGAAATCGGCACAGAGTGATGATTAATTTGTTTTATTTGACGTTACAATTTCATTCAGTTTAGAATATATTTGTTATAACGGTACCGCCTTTAGACTCGTAATCGTACTAATGGGTTTTTTCAAAAAAAAAAAAAATACTTATGTACGATTTAAATCGTTGGCTCCGACATAATGACGAAGACGGGTTCGCCACCTGACACGTTGTACCAAAAAGTGTCTTCGGTGGAAGGTGGGAATCGACAGGACTTTTCTAGATCTACTGGGAATTCCTACATAATATCTTGACGTATAGCCACGATAGCTGAGTGGTTGGGTGGTCGGAATTTCGAGTCGAGAGACCCGAGTTCGATCTCCAGGTGGCAGGCTCGTACCAATGGGTTTTTCAAAAACTTATGTACGAATTACATAGTTGGCTTGAACAAAAAGGCGGCGATGGGCTCACCACCTGTCACGTTGTCCCGAAAATATCTTCGATGGAAGGAGGGTCGAAGGGACTTAATTGTCTAGACTAGACCTCTGTCTACCCCTGTATTGGGAATTGCGTGAAGATATTTATTATTTATTTTATATCTTGACGTGGTGACAATGGTACCACAATCTACGCTTAAAAAAAAATTCAAATAAAAAAAATCTTAATTGGTTCACATATGACAGAGTTCTGATATAGCAAACATTAAAAAAAATGTTGGGTGTGTGTACGTGTTCAACCATAAACAGTGTTTTGCTAGCCAGCGATCGTCTCAACCCTATATCTACCAAAAAAATACAGCGGTATTGAGAATATCTACTATTTTTTTGAAGACAAAGAAAGAAATGTATTGGAAGCACTATCGATATTTTTTTGAACCAATGACTACAAATTCCTATAGAAAGGAAGTTAAATGTTGTAGTGGATTTATTTCTTAAATTAACAATTCATCATATAATAAAAATAATCACGTGATCAAAATGCAAAAGAATTGATTACTTTCTTTTGAGCATAAATTATTCTTTTGTGAATATTAAACTGTATATCGTCAAGTTACCTCTTTACTGATAAAAGCATCGCTCCATGAACTTTATGTTAAGTTATGAAATTGTTTTCATAAAAATATAACGTGTAATGTACAAAGCGGGATAGGATAGAACTAGCGTGGGTGGACCGGTCTCAAAGTTCAAAGAAACAGCTATTTTATGTTTAAATTCACTCTTGCACACTTGCACTTATTAACTTTTTCATTCTATATTTATTTGAATCCACCTTTATTAAACACAACGAACACATGAAACCTGTTGGTTAAATAAATTAGAAATACAGAAGTGTCAGTGTGCAAAAATTAATTTTAACATCTGATGTTTCTTTTTTTTCATGGGACTAGATTGATGGCAGCTAAATGGAGTAAGTTGCGTAAATATGAGTCATTGAAACGAGACTATATATTTGTTCCATTTGCCGTACAGACGGTCGGTCTGTACGGTACCCGCGCGGTGTAATTTTTACCGGAATCGTATCCAAGACTGGTCGTAGCCGCTAGTGAAAAGAGAGTTGGTTCTTTTCACGTTCAACGGTTAAGTCTAGCCATTCAAACTTAAAAATATAGCCAGTATTCTTGGTACCACGTGGAGTAGAGCTCTACGATTATAGTTTTCAGTTAATAAGTATTGTAAAAATTAACATGATTTTATTTCAATAATAAAAACGAAAAAAGTGATAAACGAGCTAAAAGTCTACTTATCAATGAGTAATTTCTTCAGTCTATAACACCAGCCCTCCAATAACTCAAAAAAAAAAGGTTACGGATGCGTTTTTACTCCGGAGCACTACGTTGGAATGTCTCAGTGCTGGTAATAACATTGTCTCTCTATACCATTCAAACCAGATCACAACAGTTGTTGCACTGATACGTGGAATTAATTATTTCTATTATTTTATTTATCAATTTTTTTCGATTTACATGGATATTACTTTATTCGCCTACGGGAAGAGAGAGACCGGTCATTTTGCACCGATATCCCACGGCAAAAATGAAGCAGAACTAAATAAAATGAAATCAATTCGAATAAAGTATCCCCATAAGGTATATTTAATAACCTTTCTGACCGAATTTTCCTTTAGTCCCCTGGCACATAAAATGATATCTTCGGGGAGGTTTTTGTCGAAAAAGTGACAAAATACAATAGTGTTCGTTCCCAACTTAGAAGGGATCGAATAGATTTATCGAGTGGTTCCGAGGTAAGACGCTTGTTATAACAAGACATATTTTCCACATCGGAGAGCATGGTAGAGATTTTGAAAGAAAGATTGTCAGACGGACACAAAGGGATGCGAATTTGTTTAGAAAATCCTAGTGGACTTTTCTGTTAACCGTATCCGTAATTTTTTAGTCGTACAAGTTTTATCTCGTTATTTTAAACGAGCTAATTTTTTGAATCGCTTATTCAAAAATTACTTTTGAGGTTTGTAGGGTAGTCTGAAATGAATGAAATGAAACATATCTTTAATGGACACCATGAAATACAAATTACAGAAAGAGGAATTCCAAAAAAAAAACACTAGATGTACAGGAACTTTATTAGTAAATATTGAGACGGAAGTGTACACAATAAGTACAGAAAACAAAATAAGAGATTACTAAAATTGATAAATATATTCATATAAATAAAATAATGAATCTGACATATAAATATAAAAATATATTATAACACAATAAACTCACATATTCATAATTTTTTTTTTTTGTTAAAAAACTATATAACCGTAATATCAAAACAAGAAATAACTGCAGTTTATAATAATTAAGAAATAAATAAAGAAAATAACAACATTCCCAATGCAGGGGTAGACAGAGTTCTAGACAGGTGGTGAGCCCGTCGCCGGCTTTATGTCCAAGCCACAGATATAATTAGTACATAAGTTTTGAAAAACCCATTGGTACGAGCCTACCACCGAGAGATCTGACTCTGGTCTATTGGCTCGAAATTCCGACCACCCAAACTCTCGGCTATCGTGACTGTTAAGAAACAATTAATTGAAAAGTGGGTAGGTGTGAATAAACTAGACACATACTTTATCCGAGATTATTTTAATTTCGTGGTAAAATAAAGTATTTTGTGGTTCGATTTAATATATTTCTGCTACTTTTTATTATCTTTCTTGTATATTGTGTGGGCAAATATTTTTATGCCCAATTAAAGACAGTTTGTTCTACCTGCCGGTGACTTGTTATAATCACTTATCACTCGTACAGTTTCACAACGTTAAATGACTAATCCTTTGGATATTACTGAAACCCAAAAGACACTGGAAGCTACACTCCTAAGAAGAATAGAAGAGTTTGAGATGAAACTCAGTTCAGCGTCTTCTAAGCCAGATAATATAAGTCAGATTTATAAGGCATTTAGTGCATTCCGCGAATATGTTCAGGACATCTTCAAACTCCTGCGACAACAAATCAATGAGGTGAGCCAAGTGACTAATTCAATCGAGATGAGACATAGGAAGAAATATTTAATTCTTAGTGGTGTGCCAGAAAAGTGTCATGAGGATGTTGCAGAAACTTTGGTCTGCATATTGCAAAAGAACTTTTCTCTCAATGACATTACAACCTCCTCATTAATTGTGGCGCATAGAATTGGATCTGCATCTGCCGGCCATAATCGGCCTATCCTGTTCAAGTTCGCCGATTCATTACTCCGTTTCGCTGTGTGGAATAAAAAAACAGCGCTTAAAGATACTTCATATGTAATGTCTGAATTTTTAACTAAACAACGTCAAGCTGCGTTTATGAGAGCTCGTAAACTTTTTGGCATGCGCAATGTTTGGAATCTGGAAGGAAATATCAGAGTAAAATTACCTAATGATAGCCGGTAAAGGGTACAGACCTCCGAAGATCTGGATAAGCTGGTAACTAAGCACTGTAAATTGAATGTCGTCGACAAATCGGCACCATCATCAAATAAACCTGAAAAGTTTGAACAGTCACGTAGTAGACGTACTGGTAAACTCAGGTATTTCAAAATTAAATGTGTAGTTTGTTATTTCAGTTTAGTTATAATTTGTGCATAGCACACAATGTAATACATTGTTATTGATCATGTGTATGTATTGTAACTTTTTTTTCTTTTTTATTTATAATAAATATTACCTAAAATAGTTAAAGTTTAATGCTAATTATCTTATCATTATTAGATTACTTTTATAATTACATTGACTTACATAGAACTACCTTTACAATCCCTTATTAGACAAAATGCAATATGTGAACTAGTAGTATTATAACCGTTTATAGTGTAGCTACCATGAATATTATCAAAATCAGTATAAGCATTGAACACAGAGTATGTATGATTTTTTTGTACAGAGAATCCATCTAAATTTTCAGATAGCTATACCAATTTATCATAGAGATTATTTATAAAATTTGTTTTATTAATTAGTTATAATAACAGAGTACTTTATGGCAAAATAGAGATTGATATACTATACTATACACATAAATCTATATTTGTTATACTATTATGGTTTTGAAATTATTAAATTAAAGATAAATAGTATAGTTCAGCATAAATATGCTTTAAAAATCAATAAAATTGCATAATATTTTGAAGTTTATGACTTTTTACTTTATAAAAATTTTGCTAAGCTTTTATGTTTTTGTTTTGTGTCCTTTCAACATTGTATTATAACTGAAATTAGTTTTTTTTTCTTCTGAAATTAGATTTGCTACAGTTTTCCTTATGTTTGTATTTTTTTTTATTACAAGTTGTTATAATGCACAGTAAGTAAGCACAAGTCTCGTTAAAATTTCATTTCATTCATAAATGCATTTTTAGTTCTTTTAACATATTATGTAACTTATAATTTATAATTTTATAAATTTTTAGTCAACATTTGCTCCTTAGTTTCTTATGGTGTGTTCATGTTTTATTATAAATAAAATTTGTATAATTTTTTTCTTTCCATGACAATCAAACTGAAATTAGAGTTCTTGCTTATGTGTACCGAGTGTAATAAGTACTTGCTTACATTTTTGGAATGTTAGTTTTACTACACTTTAGCGATAATTGTTTAGTTTATATTTATGTGGTTATATTTATATTATATATATCTTTATTATTTTATATATCTTTATTATAGTCTATTTTGTATATTTACACAGCTACACACATATTTACACCCTTCGTTTTATGTATAGTTTTAAGAATTTTCTTCCTACTGGCACGAAGGTTGCGTTGGTGCAAGCTCTAATTTTACCAGTTCTCGATTATGCTGATTACTCTGATATCAGCCAAGCGCTTCTGTGCAAATTGGATCGTTTACTCAATAATTGCATCCATTTCATTTTTGGTCTACGAAAGTACAATCATGTGTCCACCTATCGCTCTAAGCTTAAATGGCTTCCTATCCAACAACGCAGAGGTAAGGATCCTGCGTACTTTTTCTATCTTATACGATACATGCACCCCTGAATACTTGAAATGCAAGTTTAAGTATTTGGGTTCTTGCCATGAACGTAAGCTGCGATCCTCCGCTAACACGTAGAGTATACATGTTTTCCGCGACGTACCGAATTCTTGGCCCAATCATTTGCAGCAGAAGCTATCAGACTCTGGAATAACTTACCCAGATATTCGTAGGGTGTCTTCATTACCTTCTTTTAAGAGAAAGGTCTCAGCTACCTTACTTCTAATAGGTAGAATCTCAAAATTTATATACTGATATTTTCATTAATAATTGTACTGCATAGTATCATATGTGTAAATGTATTTTAAAATATATATAAGGTTAATGTAATCATGTTTAAAGAAGTATGTATGTATGTGTAAGTATGTATAGGTGTATATATATATGTCTGTATGTTTATTACAATTAAATATATATTTAACGATAGTTTTGTGACGATTTGCTGCCATCTTCGTTTTTTTGTTTAATTTATTTGTTTAAAGCACTACCCTGATCTTTTTTTTCTCCTTATATACTCCTGGTTGACTGGTAAATAAAGCCTTGAGGCATTAAGTCCGCCAATTGTACATGCAATTATGTATGCAATAAAGTTTTTAAATAAAATAATAAATAAATAAAAAAAAAAATATCTTCACGCAATTCCCAATACAGGGGTAGACAGAGGTCAAGTCTAGACAATTAAGTCCCTTTGACCAACCTTCCACCGAAGATATTTTCGGGACAACGTGACAGGTGGTGAGCCCGTCGCCGCCTTTATATCCAAGCCAACGATGAAATTCGTACATAAGTTTTGAAAACTCATTCGTACTGCCACCTGGGGATCGAACTCAGGTCTCTCGACTCGAAATTCCGACCACCCAACAACTCGGCTATCGTGACTTTTTTAAATAAAAATAAATAAATTATAATTAAGAAATTATTATTTATAATAATTTCTTAATTATTAAAAATTATTATAATGTTTAATAATAAAAATTATTAAAAATTATAAAAATTAAAAATTATAATAATTTTCACATCGTGTGTGTGCAAGTACACACACGATGTTTCACATCACGCCTGGCAGATGTGAAACATCGTGTATACAAGTAATATGCATAAAAGATAATATTATTACAGGAATGAAAATATGAAGTACTAACAAAATACTAATTAAAAATGAAGTATTACGAATTTCTTACAGAAAATGGTAACTTTATTTAATAAACATTTATTTACATTGGATATAAAAATTCGATATTAATATCAAGTGGCCACAATTTAAATATTTTCTCTCTCTCTCTCTCTCTCTCTGTGACTTCAGTTATAGTTATATTCGATGTTTCCTCTGCCGGTATTACTGTGACGATTGGTCGATGATAACTAAACTACGTAACAAAAGTCCCGTAGTAGTAAAGTCCCGTTGTCCCGAAAATATCTTCGGTGGTAGGTGGGTCATAGGGACTTAATTGTCTAGACTTGACCTCTGTCTACCCCTGTATTGGGAATTGCGTGAAGATATTTGTTTATTTTTATTTTTTATTAATTAAATATAAAAAGGGATTTCAGTGTTTAATTATAAACCTTAATTCTCAGGTAATAAGGTGTAAATTAGTATACCTTTATATAGCGTGGCGACCCGTCGCCACGCCAACAATTCGGTTTACAAGTGAGCCTATAGATGTTTCACATCAATAATTAAGAAAATGTAGCTAAAGACGATAGACAGTGTTCAGCAACCACGGTTTTAAAAATAGCAGAGATTTGGCATGTTGGATATGAATGGAAAGAGCATTCTAAAGCCTTGTAGTCTGCGCTATAAAAGAACCACTGTCAAAGGCAGTGGAATCACACTTATCACAAAAAAAACAACAAATATAAATTGGATGTAAGAATTACGAAATTAGAACTAAACATAATTTAAGAAAACAAACGACTGTAAACTCGATAGCGTTGCGTAAACGTTCGAAATTCAAAAGACAATCCTTGAATATTTATATACCCGATGAGCATAAACAGCAGGTGAGGAACAATATTTATTGGACGCAAACCTCCCACTATTCGATAGGCAAATTCAGTTACCCTACGCTTTGTATGCACGCCACATACCGTATCCGGACGCTCGCCGCCTGACAATGGGCTCTATTATATTGTACAAATTGAAATGTCACCGGTCCGTTTCGGGTACTCCCCTCGTTATGTCACGTGTTCGAAAACTTTAGCCGGTAGCGTTACAAAATGGATTACTTTTAGAAGTACGGAACTTCTTGGTTACCGGACTTTTTTCTAAACTTGCCATCGCTTTTAAATGTGCCATGTGGTATCAAGCATCAGAATATACCAATTGGTATATTTATGAAATGTATATTTTATCGTATCTTATTCAGTACTCATGATAGCCGAGTGGTTGGATGGTCGGAATTTCGAGTCAAGAGACCCGAGTTCGATTCCCAGATGGCAGGTTCGTACTAATGGGTTTTCCAAAAACCTATGTACGAATTATATCGTTGGCTTGGACGTAAAGCGACGGGCTCACCACCTGTCATGTTGTCCCAAAATACCTTCGGTGGAACGTGGGTCGAAGAGACTTAATTGTTTAGACTAGACTTTTGTTTACCCCTGTATTGGGAATTGCAAGAAGATATTTATTTTATTATATTTGTACAATAATAATTATTATAGTTAAATACTTGTCTAAAATCGATTTCGGAAGTTTTGTCAACACTTATCATGGCGAGACGTGCACTACCTTTCACATCGTCCATAATAAGCTCTAGTCAATACTTAGATGTATCTTCTTTACAACTGTAAAAGTCCTCTACCGACCATAGGCCTCCTCCAAAGATCGCTAGCAAGGACCTGCAACTATCGACTCCACGCAACGTTGGGCAAGATCGTACATTCGTATAAGCTTATTCCGTCCGTTGTCCCGAAAATATATTATTTTTTTATCACACTCGCCGAGTTTGGCGATTATGGTTAACCCTCCCGTTAGGGAGAGATGTGTATCATGTAGGGGTTTTTATGCCCTTATGATGATGACGATGATGATATATCACCTATTGTTATTTACGGGGTAAGCAGATAGAACAGATCGCAAACGTCTCGATTCTTACATGAATCTCTCAAAATAAATAAATATCTTCACGGAATTTCAATAGTCTAGACAATTAAGCCCCTTCTACCCACCTTCCACCGAAGACATTTTCTGAACAACGTGACAGGTGGTGAGCACGTTGCCGTCTTTATGCCCAACCATACGATGTAATTCGTACATAAGTTTTTAAAAAACCCATTGGTACGAGCCTGCCACCTGGAGATCGAACTCGAGTCTGTTGACTCGAAATTCCGACCACCCAACCACTCGGCTATCGTGACTTAATTTAATTATGAATCTTTCCTTTCTATCATTATTATATCGACTATAGCAAACTCTTCCTTAAGGGAGAGGCCACACAGGGGATTTATAGACGTTTTATATTATTATGGTAGAGAACATATTCACGGCCTGCTTGTACTTTACCTTTTACTTTACAATTCTGTTTAATAATTTTTAAGATAATTAGCTTTAATTTTGTTATGAGTCAAAATGATACTCGTAGAAATTTAATCAAATCATTTATTTATCGATATAGTTTACAATACTTTTATCGATCATGACTATTAATATACCACCGTTTCATAACAAAGTTTCTCTAACGGAGAAGAAACAGGCGAAAGAAACTCCATAGGTATACACATTTTTAAGTAAAATGTACATAAATAAATATGAAATTCGTTTTCAAGTAAATTTTGACATTTCTTCTAGCAGTTATACCATACGACAAAGTTTCTGATGCACAGAAAGGAAAAATGAAACATAAAGCAAAATGTACACATGTTTCCGGTATGCGATCGGCTAGAAAACGTTTGAAGTAGACACTCTGTAGGAAATAACCGCAATTTTTAAGCTGCCGGTAAACGCTTGTTTTTGTACCCAGATTTTTGACTTAGCTTGACTTAATGTAAATTGATTTTGTTCCATATCTTTTATTTACTACTATTTTTGAATGAGTCGCCAACAGAGTTAATTTTACTCGGATTACAGACGTGTAATGAAACTGCAGTACATTTATCCCAAAGGGTAAAGGTTCCTGTGGGATGCATGTGTCAACATTTAATTTTCTAGCATTTGTAGTCATATTTAAAATTTAATTGTAAAAAAATTGCAATATATAATAACCTCCTGATGTTATATTTATATAAATATCTATATAAGAATATATAAATACCTCCCGAAATTTGTAAATAAGAGTCTAGCAACCCACACCGACTTTGTGCGGGTAGGCGTGCGAGCATACACGCAACATAACATACTACAAAAGCTTTCAAGCTTCTTCTTTTAAAAGCCACGAATTCTTGGAACGCCCATTTAAGAGTATATTTATTTTAAGGCAGAGGTACATGTAAGAAATTTTGAGCTTTTTACTTTGAATTACTATTTATGTCAGCTTGCAGTGCACTTATATTATTGCAGTACACTTATACATATACATATATACACTATACATATACATATATACATATATATATATATATATATATATATATATATATATATATATATATATATATATATATATATATATATATATATATATATATATATATATATATATATATATATATATATATATATATATATATATATATATATATATATATATATATATATATATATATATACCACTTGTTACCAAGATATGGGCAAATCTTACTTTGAGATAAGATAATGTGTGAAATTGTTCAAAGATAGTCAAAAAACTATATAAGGACTATTGTTTTTGATGACTATTGATTATTAGTTGTACGAAATACTGAGTCAAAACTATGTAGCTATTTTTCAGTATTTTTACCTGCTTATATTCTGCTTTTAAAATGTTTCTAATAACAAATGCCTATCGACAGGTTTGCCATACCCACTTGATTTAAGCCATTTAGTAGTAAGATGTAATATAACATATATTTAAATGAACATAAAAATGAGTAAGGCGTTTATTGGAAAGAAATAAAACGAAGAACTTTTCAATCAAATCTCATTTAATATTTAAGAAAAGTATTTGTTAAATATTTTTATGAACGTTGTTAGTAAGCAATTCACTGTTTGGTTTATGTTGTCGCACATTTGTTTATAAACAACTACAACTACCATCAAATTATGTATTATTAATTGTATTTGTTCATTGTTATATCGTTAGTTAGTTTCTCTAATTAGAATGACAAGCTTATAAACATTTATAAATAAACACATATTTATCAGGAAACAATAAACGATTAACATAATAGACAGCAACTTAAATATGTACCTGTTCAGTCTATTAAAACTATATTTATTTAATGTTATATAAAACTATCGAAATTAATTTTAAAAACATCATTGATATGTATTTTCTATTAATTGTTTTTATATTGCCAGGAGTTAATTTTAATTATAATGAAATTATTTTATAAATACATTAGATACAATTACGTAACAAAAATCCATCATTAGTTGTAATTAAGAATTCATAACTAAAATGAATATAAATTTAATGAAATATTACAAGTACTCAAAGTTTACAAATAATGTCGAAAACTAGGCTACACAAGCTAAGATTTTCATTAATTAAACTATAAAGCTTCTATTTCTTTTCGATAGTTATTTCCTATAGTAAAAACTTTTTATAAATGGGCATTTAGAATTTATTACTGTAAAAATGTTTTATATGCTTAAAGTGCAGTAAATTCTGTTGATATTTTTGATAACGGTGTAATGACATTAGAATCCACTTTATGATTATTTACATTATCCTCGGGTAAAGACCAAGTGGAACTATATATATATAACTAGTGTGGTACTATGTACTATGGTAGTAGTGGAACTATATATATATATATAACTATATATATATATATATATATATATATATATATATATATATATATATATATAACTATATATATATATATATATATATATATATATATACCACTTGTTACCAAGATATGGGCAAATCTTACTTTGAGATAAGATAATGTGTGAAATTGTTCAAAGATAGTCAAAAAACTATATAAGGACTATTGTTTATAACTTTCAAATCCCCTTTTCGGTTTATTTGATGACTATTTGATTATTAGGTGTACGAAATACTGAGTCAAAACTATGTAGCTATTTTTCAGTATTTTTACCTGCTTATATTCTGCTTTTAAAATGTTTCTAATAACAAATGCCTATCGACAGGTTTGCCATACCCACTTGATTTAAGCCATTTAGTAGTAAGATGTAATATAACATATATTTAAATGAACATAAAAATGAGTAAGGCGTTTATTGGAAAGAAATAAAACGAAGAACTTTTCAATCAAATCTCATTTAATATTTAAGAAAAGTATTTGTTAAATATTTTTATGAACGTTGTTAGTAAGCAATTCACTGTTTGGTTTATGTTGTCGCACATTTGTTTATAAACAACTACAACTACCATCAAATTATGTATTATTAATTGTATTTGTTCATTGTTATATCGTTAGTTAGTTTCTCTAATTAGAATGACAAGCTTATAAACATTTATAAATAAACACATATTTATCAGGAAACAATAAACGATTAACATAATAGACAGCAACTTAAATATGTACCTGTTCAGTCTATTAAAACTATATTTATTTAATGTTATATAAAACTATCGAAATTAATTTTAAAAACATCATTGATATGTATTTTCTATTAATTGTTTTTATATTGCCAGGAGTTAATTTTAATTATAATGAAATTATTTTATAAATACATTAGATACAATTACGTAACAAAAATCCATCATTAGTTGTAATTAAGAATTCATAACTAAAATGAATATAAATTTAATGAAATATTACAAGTACTCAAAGTTTACAAATAATGTCGAAAACTAGGCTACACAAGCTAAGATTTTCATTAATTAAACTATAAAGCTTCTATTTCTTTTCGATAGTTATTTCCTATAGTAAAAACTTTTTATAAATGGGCATTTAGAATTTATTACTGTAAAAATGTTTTATATGCTTAAAGTGCAGTAAATTCTGTTGATATTTTTGATAACGGTGTAATGACATCAGAATCCACTTTATGATTATTTACATTATCCTCGGGTAAAGACCAAGTGGAACTTCCAGCTGCCGTTACTCTTGGACCCATATTATCATATGATGATTTCAAAATACATGTTTTACTGCGACGTGGTAATGTATCTCTGCTTACTAATAAATCAGGATATTCTTCGTTTTTTTCAGACAGTTGAACAGATATAAAAATATTATTATAGGGAGCGGGTAAAGAAAACTCTACTGGAGGTGACGGGAACATTCCAGGTGCATCTAAAGTAATTTGAACAGTTTCTAAGCATCGGTGGGTATCTTCGCTACCTAATGACATTGATCGATGCAACATTTCAAAGCCATAAGAGGAGTCCAAGTCAACGCTTGGTCTATCGCAGCTTGTTGCTAATGATGAATCAAGTAATTTTTTTTCTTGTTCTATAAAACTTCTGCTCGGCGGTAGTCTACGACGTCGAATTTTCCAGCAGACGCAGGTGGCTATAAAACCTATTGCAGTCATAGAGAACATGGTCCCAATCACTAAAATAAATAGTGAATATTCTGGCGCAGTACGAGCAGTTGCTGTACGCGCTTTGGGTAAATACAGAGTTAAATATGCACTCGTTTCACCAACAGAACTTTTCGCATTACATTTCCATTCACCTGAGAATTCATCTGTTACATTACTGATGGTGACGTTTATCCACTGGGAACTTTTATTTATAATATTATCATTATACTCATCAAATTCTTTAATATCATACTTATAAATATGAACTTTATTTTTTTCTGTAGTATAATTTTGTATTTGCTTATGATGTAAATACCAGGAAACTATTGGTTTTGGATCTCCATTGACAAAACATCCAAATGTTATTTCAGCTCCAACCTCAGTTCGAAGTATAGATGGGCTAGAAATAGCTGATGGAGGACAGACCATTTCGTTTGCTTTTATGTTACGCCACGGCATTTGAGCGTAAACACCTGGTCCAGCGCACAGTACTTGTTCATTACCGAGATTTGCATTAATAAACCATTCGTGGAAATCACGCAATCTACAGTCACAATACCACGGATTATCAGATAGCGTTAAAGTTTTTAAAACGGGCAAGTTAAATGTAGTTGGATGTATATAAGTTAATAAATTTTGGTGTACATGTATTGTTTCCAAAGCTCTTAATTGTGAAAATGCAAATGGATGGATCTTTCGAAGCTGACAACGTGATATTTCCAGCTTCTTTAAATGTTGTAGTGAAGGAAATTGATGTGCAAAGAATTCTTTCAATGGATTGTCATTGAGCAGCAAAAGTCTTAAACGATCGACTCCTTAAAAGTGTCCGCTGACAATTGTGTTAGTTCGTTATGAGATAGATCTAATTCTATTAAAATTTTAAGTTCTCGAAAAGCGTTTTTGTGTATCCTTCTTAATTTCGTCGCACTTAAATTTAAACGTTGCAAATTTAACAATTCTATACTGGAAAATGCCTCTTTATTTAGTTCTTTTAATGGATTTCCCTGTAAGTCGAGAACTTGAATATCTGGTGCCAAACGCGGTAAATGGGAAAGCGACGCCGAAACACATGATGCTGTTTTCTTTCCTGATGACCATTTGCAATGGCATGCGGCAATGTGAGCACAATTAAGCCAGTCGCATCCCGATTGGTTTAAAAATAATATAATCAACCAGGACGCGTGTGACACTTCTCGAATTTCCATTACATATCCAAGCTCTTATTTTTAGCAATCTGAAACAAAAAAAATATCAGTAAACAAAATTAATTTTAACAAGATGACATCGTTGATATCGGGCCTGTTTCAAAGTCAATGGCTGACAGTTTGAAAATTTCCTTAAAATGTACCTAGGTATAATAAAATTTTATTGAAATTTGTCACTGGTTTTCAATTAACCCTTATCATCATAGGTACTAAAATGTTAGGTATATATATTAAAGGTTATATAATATTGTAAGTACTACTTCTATTATTATTGTATTTTATTATTGCGCATGTCATAAAATATATAAATAAATTAATATCTTCACGCAATTCCCAATACAGGGGTAGACAGAGGTCTAGTCTAGACAATAAGTCCCTTCGACCCACTTTCCACCGAAGATATTTTCGGGACAACGTGGCAGGTGGTGAGCCTGTCGCCGCCTTTATGTCCAAGCCATCGACACAATTCGTACATAAGTTTTTGAAAAACCCATTGGTACGAGCCACCTGGGGATCGAACTCGGGTCTTTCGACTCGAAATTCCGACCACCCAACCACCACAAAAAGTCACGATAGCCGACTATCGTGACTTTTTGTGTTTTATAATTATTTATTGCAATTTAAATTATTATTCATTGAGTATTTCATAAAGAAAGTGTAACACACATACATAAATGCATAAACCAAGCTTCTTGCCCATTAAGAATGTAGTCTCTGCCTACCCGGCAGAGACTACATTCTTTCATTGCTAGACGAAACCAGAGAAATAAATCTCCCGCTTCGTCTGCTTTCATCTGTCTCTTGGTAGATTCTTAATATACATAAATTACATGAGTGATATAATAAATTGCTGTATTTTTGTGTGTTTGACATAAGAAATATAATAATTATAGCTCATAATTGCCATGTTACGTAACCTAATTACCTATTACGTAATCCAAATATATTAGAACACTAAAGTCTAGCCAAAGAGATCTGATATAATGGATTCCCATTAACCCAAAAACTACCTTTCTTGCTGAATTACTTTTATAGAGTGTAGGGTATAAGTTATCGGTGCGAATTTTCACTACGGTAACGAGGTCGTCAACATCGTTAAGATTCTTGTTCCACTTTCATGTCATTAACATTATAGCTACCAGGTTCGTTAACAAGGACACGTATTGAAACGTGAATTATATGTTATATTAAAATATCTTCTATCTATCTTTATGTATAAGTCATGATAGCCGAGTGATTGGCTGGTCAGAATTTCGAGTCTAGAGACCCAGGCAGGCGTACCAATGGGTTTTTCAAAAACTTATGTACGAATTATATCGTTGGCTTGGACATAAAGATAGCGTAGGGCTTACCACTTGTCACGTTGTCCCGAATATATTATTATATATTATAATTATTTTTCAATGTCTAGCTCAATTTGTAAACTAAAATAGCGCTTAAATAATTTGTTTATAACTTTTTTTTGTATACTAACAAGTGGGCCTAGTTGCACCAATAAAGAAATTATTATAATTATTATATCTTCGGTGGAAGGTGGGTCAAAGGGACTATTGTCTAGACTAGACTCTCTGTCTACCCCTGTGTTGGGAATTGCGTGAAGATATTTATTATTGTCTTTAGGTATTTCTTCTTTATCTATGTAAATAAATTATTGAACCCAGCACTGGTCGAGTCTGAGATTATACGTAGAATTTCTGTCTAAGAGAATAATAAATACCAATATCATAAAAGTCACAATGAATTTACCGTGATCACGGGGGGACTGACCACGGTTGCTGTAAAGCATCCGGAACGTCGGAAAATAAAAATAGTTTGTAAAAACTAATTAAAAACGCGATAAAATCCGAAAATCGTTTTATTTTAAATATGTAGTATTCGCGTAAATACAAGAAGTCATTATGAAGTCCATATTCATAACCGATAGCCAAGTTTTCAATAGAATGCATGCGCATATTTGTAAGTCTAAAAGTATTCACTAGAATGATTACTTTAAATTTCAATTCTACACAACTATAGCTTCTAACCTCAAAAGTGGACAATTCGTTGAGTTGGAGCGAAGGTATGTGTAAGAGATAAAAATATTCAAGTTTACTGTTGAACAGCACGAGTCCTCAAGTTTGTTCAGATATGGTAGATAGTCTAGTAAGATATCTCTTCCGAACTGAGAGGACTAGATTTGTAATTTTTATCTTCCCGCCATTCTCAATACCGGGGTATGAGCTTATCATCACCTGGGCATCGAACTGAATAGAATCTATGAATACTGCCTATCTCTGTTGGAAATAATACTCCCCGTAAAAGAGGGTTTTTGATAATGACTTCGCTTGCCAAGCGGCTTGTTGATCGCAGTACTAGACACTACGCACCTTAGCACTACCCGCCACTGGTCTGCTGAATTTTGGTCTATTATTTTTCGAGATGGTTACTAAGGCTTGTTCCTTAGTCACTCACGAGAAGCAAATAATTGGTATTATATATTATATGGATATTGTACTACACTGCTATTCACATTATTATTATTATTATTCGTTTTGATTCTAAAATAATAAATCACAACCAATGTCGGATAGCAAACACAGAATCGTGTCTCCATTATACGAATCTATTGTGGCATCTGGTATAATAATGCATCATAAAGGTCAGCTATGGCCTCAGTTTACGACATCCAACATGCCCGACTGTCAACGGACATCGTCTAATAATATGAGAGATGTTTATGACTTCCAATTATCTTAGAAGCGAATAACAGGTAACAAGAATGGACAGAGAACATTTGGTAGAATGCGATTGACCTGCGGTCCATAAATATTACTCGTATCCAAAGGTAGCAAGAACCGTGCGCTTGCTTTATACTCGTGTGAGCCAGGTTCAATCCAGGCCACCACTAAAGTTATTAAAAAGCTGTTTTAAGATGAACATTTCAAATAGTAGTAAATTTTCACAAGCTCGGCGGTGAAGTAAACATGAAGAAACATACTCGCCTTAAGCCACCAATACTGGACCAGGCAAAGGTCTACACAGATAAATCCTTTTAACCCACTTTTCACCGAAGACATCTTTTCCGTGATGATGATGTTGTGATTTAATAAAACCCATGTAATAAACTTGTATAGTCTATGGAATTGGACTTGTGTAGTCTATGAAAGCGCATTGGAAAAACGTGGCGGAGGTTCCCTAGCTTTGCCATGTCTGTTCTTGTAAAAGCTTACACTTGCGAGTTGAAAAGTTATTTTTCGAACTTCAATAGACAAGGATTTCATTAGGTTTTTTACATACATTCATACATAGGGACAACATCAACGCATGGAATCAGAGACAACGAAGGTACTAACGAACACCCGAGAAAAGGTAGAACTAGTGTAAAAACTTTGACTTGATAAATATTGTTAAATTATTGCAACCTTTGGAAAGAACTAGCTTTTGTCATAAAAGTTTAACTAGTTCAAGAGCTAGGATATATTTAACGGTTTTTGTGTGAAAATAAATAAATAAAAAGGTTACAGAACGATTGCAAAAATAACTTATCTGTGTTTTAAATTAAGATACGACAAATCGCTAGCAGTTCGTAAAAGAATAAAAAAGAAATGAGATCAAGGAATCATGCACGTTTTATACAACAGAGAAGCAAATCAAATTAAAATATTGATTACGTCTTAGCTAAATAATAAACTTTAGTTATATCTATTCATAGACATTAAAGCTTTATCTGGAAGAAGGTAAACAAATCCCAAAGCACATCGCGGTGAGGGTTCAGTGACCGGCGATTTATCTACGTCCGGCAGTAACTTGACGTGACTGACTCAGTTCGCCTAGCCCCGGGCTTATGGTCGCCCACTCTGGGAATTATCTCGAAAGGAAGAGACGATAGTTTGTAATATTCCATCTTTAGCTGACAAAGGCATTCGCTACAAAATTGTTTCGTATATTTTCTGTCGGATTATATTATCGTCGTTTTATTGATATGAGACATTATATAAATTAGTGATAACTTATTTAGGTTTCATTGAATTGATTTTTTTTTGTAGGTTATGTATAGTATTCGTAGTAATCATTATTATTGAACTAGACGGAAGAGATTGTTCAAAAACTATATGACAAAGATTTTATTCATCTGTTAACTTTTTTAATGTATTTTTTTGTTTGAGTTACTTTTTTACAAATATTACCTTCTTCCGGATTCTCCTTTTAACAAATATTATTTTAGATTGTCGTTTCCGTAACCACAAGGCAAGTGTGAAATGTTTGCGACACCATTCCATCCCAGAGAGGTGACCAAGGAAAATAGAGACAAAGTGAGTAATTTAATGGCTGTCAGATGTTGATAATTTACATTTAGTAAGCGGTAATTAATATTATAAAAAATTTCAAATACAGGGGTAGACACCTTCCACCAAAGACATTTATGGGATAATATGACAGGTGGTGAACCCGTCGCCATCTTAATGTACACGCCAACAACATAGTTCGTACATAAGTTTTTGAAAAAACCCATTGGTATGATTCTGCCACTGAGGCATTGAACTCGGTTCTCTTGACTCCAAATCCCGGTCACCCAGCCACTCGGCTATTTTGTATATCCCGATAATTGTATATAATTGAACTATTTACTATTTTTTTTATTTTGTTGAATACTAGCTTTCGCCCGCGGCTTGATTCACGTGGTTTGATATAATAAAATAGCCTATGTCTTGCCTAAGTTTGGGGAAGGCTTCTAAAACAATTCCTGTAGCGAAAAGCTAAACTAACTTGTTACTATTTGTAACACGACCTATATCAACACTAACCATCATTGTTAAAGTAACAAAATAGCCGAGATACGAGTAGCTCTCATAAGGCAGCGATCATTCCGACTTACTTGGTATTTATTGTAATATGATGGCCAAATTACACAAAACAATTAAAAATTGTAGTCTATGAGATATTCTGACGTATAAGCTATTTTACTGTTAAGTTTCATCAAAATCCGTACAGTAGTTAATAGTAGTTTGGTTTTACGTGAAAGAGTAACAAATATTCATCCATCCACACAAACTCTCGCAATTATAATATTGGTATGAAGGATGACAGATATTGCTATCTCAATCGGCGAACTTTAGAGGACATCATGGTGTATCTACGTAGGTTGGTCCACTAGTTATACATGCCATTCCCAATACTGGAGTAGACAGGTCTTAGAAGTTAGTCCTTTAGACCAACTTTTCACTATAGCCCTTTTTGAGACGACTTGATAAGAGGTAAGCCTACCGCTATGTTTTTTCCATGCCTTCGATGCATATCGTACATAAGTTTTGATCCACCACTTGCCACCACTAGCCATCTGGTGATCGAAATCGGGTCTCTTAACTTGAAGTCTAATCACCCCAAAACTAGACTATCGTGACTGTATCACAACCTAACTTATTTCCACCGATCATAGAGGGCTATTTCCTTTATTATATCACATAGGTTACATTATAAATGACCTTGAATATGTCATACTCAAACAGTGGCCAATTCATGAAAAGAATATTCATTTAGAATTTTTTTCTTCTACAAAATTATTTTTCTTTAAATCCAATAGCATTTACGTATTTTCCACTCGTGATAGTAGATCATTGATAACTTTCATGAATTAAATTTTGTTCAATTATATAAAACAGTCAAATGAATAAGTTAATACGCAGTGTCACCATAATCGGTTATAATCATATCATTTACTTTTGATTGTTTTCATATCAAATCATTGTTTATCGATACAAGTAACATAGACTATATCCATCGATAGACTTTTTTTAATCTACGACCTTTTCGTAAAAACAAAAAAAAACCTTATATTATTTATGCTAGACCTTTTTATGCAGTAAGTTTAGAGATAAAGCTTAAAAGCTTTAACAGGAAATTCGTTTTATCAATTTTATTAATACTATTTTCTAAAGCTATGTTCAGATGCAACTTGTAATGGAGTTAGGAGCTTTCCGATTTCTAATTCAGTTTTAAATCCTTTTTTAATTCATCGTAATATTTTTAAAATCGTAACGCGATTTTTATAGATATCCGAGCATCCGAATATTAAAATTTAAACGCTCACTTACCATCTGGACTGTAGCTTCATGGTAATGTAAAGACTGAGATTAGAAGCCATACCGATTATTGACAACAAATAAATACGCAATCTGTTGTCGATTTTAAGGCATGTAAGTTATGCTGAATTTTTTTATTAATTTAAGAAGAGAAAAATGTTTAAAAATTTCAGCAGACATGGGCGGGATTCGAACCCACGACATTTGTCGAATCCTGCCACGGTGCCGTGCCTTTTTAATTTAATAATAAATAAATAAAATCAAAGTAAGTAGTGAAAGGACTTGTTTTGTGGAATCGAAAACAACGAAAATATCTTCACGAATTGCCAATACAGGGATAGACATAGGTCTAGTCTAGACAATTAAGTATATTTGACCGACCTTTCACCGAAGATATTTTAGGGACAACGTGACTGGTGGTGAGCCCGACGTTGTCTTTGTGTCCATTTTTGTCCAGCATTATAATTCGTATATAAGTTTTTGAATTTTGGTTTCTCCATTGGTTTTTCCATTGGTGCGAGCCTGCAACCTGGGGATCGAACTCGGGTCTTTTGACTCGAAATTCGACGATCACCCAATCCGGTTATCGTGACTCTATCATGATCAATTCAGTAAAAGTGGTCTTTCTATATTGACTGACTATATTGATTGTCGGGGGAATTGAACCCGGGACGGACTCCGACTCAGAGCTGGCAACACCATGAAAACCGGTGGGTGCGCCACACATCCAAAGAGGTGAATCCACATTGGTGAAAGATTCAATCGAAATTAACATAAAAATGTGAAAGTACGGAACAAACGAAGCTTAATGTTGCGGGTTCAAATCACACTGGGGACAAAAATTTGTGTGGCAATTGGCAAAAAATTTGTGGCAAAACAAAAAAGGAGGCATCTTCAATTTCAATTTTCATCGAGTACAACGCTCGAGTTATGGATATTTTGATGTCTCTAAGTAAACATATATGTAAGTGAAATATATTGTTAGCTTGGAAATTAAGACAAAGAACGGCTCACCTACTGTCACATTAACCAAGATTACTACTTTTCGCTCAAACTTGAGTGAAAAGTGGGTCAAAAGGACTTCATTGTCTCAATCTCAGTCTACCCCAGTATATGAAATTACATAAAGACAGTTTTGTAAACTTTTCAATCGGCGTTAAATCTATTCCAAGCACAAACATATTTTTTGAAAGTTTATGTTTATGTCTGTAGCTGTTGTCCAGGTCCTTCCCATAGTATTGTTATTACTCTGCAGTATTGTTATTACCTACGCCAATGATGGTCAAAATTGGGTAACAATTACCTAATTGTAGGCTAGTTAATTTCATTATTCTTCAAAAATCAATTGCAGGCAACCTAGCGGGATTCTAACTTTCGATTTCGAGGGTCACTATCATATATTTCTACGTGGGGAAATACAATAGTATACATGAAATAGAATACTCTTGTGGGGGCAATTAAATGTGATGTACACTGAAACCGACTAAAGCACCACGGTGTTCCGCCTTTGTTGCATATTTGTATTTTAGAATTTTCAGCCACGCACTTTCACTTTATGAAATGTGCTGCCGGAAAAACCGCTGAGGTTTTTCCGGGTCGATACGACTAGAGCCTATACCTTTCTCAAAGGCCGGCAACGCATCTGCAATTCATGGATGGCGGTAATCACTTACCATCACATGTGCCACCTGCTCGTTTGCCTCCAAAACCTCTTCGCCTGCATCCTCACCCTCTCCTTTTGACAAAACGTGCTGAAATAAGGATGCTTCTACCTCCTCTCTACTCTAAACTAACTTAGCGAAAGATCTTAATATCCCATGTAAATTTATGCAGATCAGTATATTTAGATAAGTATTCGCGTTTCTATTTCGAGTATACCATTCCTTTGTCTACGTTAAAATAAATATAAAATACATACAACTACAAATTTTAAGACAGTCTAACTACATTAAATATAATAATGAATTCAACAGAATGCATAAACTCCGTATGTAGTTGTATCTAGTGAGGATGATCAAATACACTCCGAGAAACTTAAAGTCAATGGTGCAGTCGAGACAGTTAAGTTGCTCCAGCTTAGCTAAACTTCTATACTTAGCTTGTTAATTGGCCATGAAAAGTGCTCTGTTCCAACGAATTGCCTTGCTTCTCGTTGCTGCCGCGATGCTAAATTTTATTATTTCGTACAAACTGTCCGAAATTATCTTGAATATTGTTAATTACGTTCTATAGTTGAACTGAGTTTTTATTTGATGTTATTAAATACGAATTAGTTTTGATTATTTTGTAAGTGTTGTTTTATTTTTTTCTTTAGGAAATTTACTATTACTTTTTTTTATTTTCACGCAATTTTCCATAGTAGTAAGCAAAGGTTTAGACAATGAATTCCTGGCAAAATTATCACTGAAATTTTTTAGCCAAACATTGAAACAATAAAAAATAAAATAAAAATGTGCCTACATGCATACATAAATAGCAAATTAATACGTAAAAGTTGTGGAAGATATCTGATAAACATATAATAGATTTTAATTCTGGATTCTGAAGGGGTGGGGTGATTTACTGTATTTCACGGAAAAATGTCAAAAAATTATATTTTACATTGACCCGAATCAAAACCTAAGAGCTGGCGACGCCATGAAAACTGGTGTGTCACTAGTGTACGAAAGTCATCAAAGTATATCATGTTACACAATTCCACAAGCAAAAGAAATAAATAGCATTTGGTACTTGGGTTAGAAGAGAAGAAAAGCACGACCGCGATGTTAGAACCAGGTAACATGTGCCATTTATAGCTTTTGCATGTTTACGGAGTTCTGCGAGATAGTTTTATTACCCTTTGCCTAATAATGAATTTCTGAAAACTAATGCTAGTATATTACAAATATAATTACAATACTATGTAACAGTATATTAGAAATAAGATATTAGAATTAGAAATAGAATAGTATTTTATAATACTATTTTAGAAATAAGTTTCATTCAATGCTACTGGTACTAAATAAAAATAAAAAACGTAGGAAATAATAATGTCAGGGTTACGGATACCAGGCGTTTAAGGTTTTAAGCCTAAAGCCTAAGTGTCCTAGCTAAGGACAAAAATCGTATAAAAGTTTGTAAGAACCAGCCTTCCTCCTGATGGAATCTCCAAAGTTGAATGGTTACAATTTTTTGGAGGATATATATATGCATAGGTGACTATTTGTTTAATTTTTTACAGCTCTATCTACAACATAACGGGAATTTACGCAATTTATTTATTTATTTCCTAATGCAACGTAATCAACAAACAAAACGTTTTGTCAACAATTTATTTGAATAATACAACACTAGTAGATACATAATGAGGCAGTAGTTAATACTGTATAAAGAGGTGAGAGACAGTAATTAATGAACAGCTTCTGCCGCCGCTGCAATTACTATAAATCACAGATGCTGTGCTACGTGTATTCGGAAATGTGAGTTGTTAATTGTGTTGTTTAATTAATAAATGGCATCTCTATAGTTATTTATTTAATGGTCCTTAGAAGTTCATACCGTGACAGACCTTGACAAGCGGATTGACGGTCGCAGTACCAGACAGCTTGTTCTTTAGACGCTACTGTCCGTGTGTGCACCGTCACCCGTCTGCTTAATTTATGTCTGGTGTTTTTGACATCGTTTTCCTGCCATCCGTTCGTAGTCTATTGTATATAAAGGCTACTGCCTACCAACGAGAAAAAATGGGTCGTATTATCTGACGACACGACCACAGAGAGTATCTACCATAAACATGAATGCATGTATGAAGAAGATGATGAATCTGAAAAAGTTATGTAACGATCGTGACACTTGGCGATCTGTTCTCTCCGGCTACCCCGTCAGGGATTTTGGATGAAGATAAGTAAAGTAAATTAAAGTATAATGAATAAATATCTTGAAGCACAGTCCCTGACAGGGTAACCAGAGAAATTACCAATTCTCTTGATCCTTACATATCTCATTCGCCTAGTTTCAATTCAACATTTCCTCAATACGTATCCGATATTCGAGTATATCACATATCCGATATCCGAGTACTCTGGACCCTCCCTTCTTCGAGCAATTTGCTCACTTACTCTTTGAAATTAGTGTCGGCCTTTTGTGGTTCACATTAGCGCTACATATTTTCTTCATCGGTCGGTATACACGAATTCTCTCTACCGTCATTATAATTTTTCACGCAAAATCCCCTGTATTGGATTATATTTATATATTTATTTAAAAAAAATTATAAAAATCTTCACGCAATTCCCAACACAAGGACAGAGATCTAGTCTAGACAATTAAGTCCCTTAGACCCACCTTCCACCGAAGATATTTTCGGGACAACGTGACAGGTGGTGAGCCCATCGTCTTTATGTCCAAGCCAATGAATAATTCGTACATAAGTTTTTGAAAAACCTGCTGATACTAGCCTGCTACCTGGGGATCGAACTCGGGTCTCTCGACTCGAAATTCCGACCACCCAATCAGAACTCAGATATCGTGACATTTTAATGATAATGTTTAATGATAGTGTACATACACAAGAGAATATAATAATACTCACATACTTAATATAATACAGTAATACGCTTTGTTGAGCTGTTCTTTTCATTGAGACTAAGAGTTATATTACTAGTTAATTGATTCAGGCGTTACTTTGCGGAAATTCATTATAAAGTTGTTATTGAATAATTACTTCGCACTATTCCGCATGCAAAAATGCGAAAATTTTTGAATACCAAAATTGCATGCGGAATGGTGCGAAGTAATTATTCAATAACAAGTTATATTACTAACTGCATGCTTTAAATAAAGAAGCTTACAGACGTTAAATGCCGGTTTTTTTGTTTGGCTGTCAAATTAAAAGTATACCCTAACCTTATTAATTCGGGCATGGAATAGTTGACTACTCTGTAAAAAGTTAGGATGCTAATAGATAAAATAAAACATACGAATCGTCTCGAGAACTTCTCTCATTATTTTCGCCCTTTAAAAGTTAATTAAAGAAAAAAAGTTAAAATCTTATCTACAAAAGTGCTGATGACGTGTAAGACACGGTTCGTTCGGTCGCACGTTCGGAGGTAAGAGCGACACTATGGTGCGATGGAGAACCCTGGTTCAAATCCCGCCCATGTTTGTAAAAAAAAATCTTCAAGTCATTCCCAATACATGGATTGACAGAGGCCTAGACAGCTAAATCTTATTGACCCACCTACAACCGAAGACATTTTTTGGGTTAGCGTGACAAGTGGTGAGCTTGTTGCCGTCTGCAAAAATTTTTTAACGCGTGGTTACGTAGTAAGAATAGCCCAGCTCCTTGCTTAACGTGGGTTTCGTAAGAGGCAACTAAGGAAAAAGACTTGAAAATTCAATTAGCTATCTAGAAAAATACTAGCAGACGGGCAGCTGCATATAAGGTGCGAGGTAGTACTGCAATCGACAATCCGGTTGCTGTGCATGGCGAACATGTTAAAACACCCAAATGGGAAAGCCTTATGTGCTGTAGTAGTCTTATGCAGAACGGGATATCGATATTATGCTGACATGCAAAACCCAAAGACACTTTTTATAAAGCGCTTTCGGTTTTAATTAATAATGATTACTCTTCTATAATAAATTTTTCCCGACGGCTGAGCGGTTGGATGATCAGATTTCGAGTCATGAGACCCGAGTTCGATCCCTAGGTGATAGGCCACTGTTTTTTATTAAACTTTTGCACGATTTATATCGTTGGCTTAGACATAAAGACGGGGAGAGTCCCACGTAGGTGACGTTGTTCTAAAAACGTCTTCGCTGAAATGTGGTCTGAAATGACTTAATTGTCTCGGTCTACCCCAATATTGGAAATGGCGTGAAGATATCCTTCTAAAATATTTTTCTGCAGATATCACGTTGAAGTTTGAAATGAAAAATACAATCTAAATATAAAATATTATCCAAAATCTTTAGCGTAGTTTGAAAGATACCAATGTTAAAATGAATGAAAACATAGAAATGTGTCAAAGACTGACATAGAGATATACACATACATGCATACATAACAGCCTGTTAAATTCCACTGCAGGATATAGACTTCACCTATAGGGAGGATTTGCTATAATCGACACGCTTGCCAGGCGGATGGGCGATCACAGTTGCAGACCCTCGCACTTTAGGCACTGCTGCCCATCTTGGTCTGATATTTTTAAAAATGTTTATCACGCCATCTATCGATTGCCATAACATTATTCAAGGCTGTTTCCCTTAGTCGCCTCTTACGACACCCACGGGAAGAAAGGGAGTGGCAATATTCTTACACCGTTACCTCACGGTAAGATAGAGATATACTTACAAATATATATGTATCATCTACTAACTACCCCCTGCGGCTTACCTCGCGGTTTTATACTTAACGCGGCACCCATATTATTTTTCAAAAAATGTGGTTTAAGCGACTCGTTGTAACATTATCTATCAGACAGTGAAAGTTCCATTAAAATCGGTCTAGCCGTTTCAGACTTTAACCGGAACAAACAGATGAGATTTAAGAAATCTGCCATTTTATGTAAGCACCGTATGTAATAATAATACAGTATTTCACAGAAATAAATTATATGTATGTAAGATTTACATACATGTAATTAATACATAAAGTAAAAATACATAAAGATTAATAATATCTGTGTATATAAACATAAATTAAAAACAAACAATGTTATCTTCCCGCAATTTGCTGTACTAGAGTTGGCTGTGCCATTATCTGAAAGGCATCATTCTGCCCCATCCTCTATTTAGAAAGTGAAGTGCACCTATGAGCGAAGCTAATTAGCTTCGAGTAAAAAATGGGACAGCGTGACAAGTGGTGAGCCTAGCGCAGTCTTAGTGTCTAATTTAAAGACAACCTAAACATATATACATGTATAATTACATGTACCATTGTTCATAGATACATATAAACAACCATGACTCGGGTACAAATATTTATATTTAATTAAAACTCTAAATTTTTTAAAATTATAACTACATTGTAAAGTTTGTCAAAAATCATTATAAATTACTTACATTTATTTAAAGCATCCCCGCGCGCACATATTTCACCTTACACCACAAATCGTTATTCTTTCAGCGCTGGGTTATAATAAATCCGTTCAATTGAGACCTAACCTGGATTAATCGTCAAACTAATCGTATCAAATGTCGGTTGGGGGACGGCGCGTGTTTTCACGGCACTGGTTCTCGCCATTCTGAAGTCCTTGTAACGCGTCATTATGTTAGAGGGGCCACCTGAAAGAAATTTCTGGGACATACCCTATTTGAAAATTTTTCGTTAAAAATAAATTAAGAATTTTGTTCAAAAATAATTCGATTTAATTTTTAATAACATGCCACTCATGCTGGACCTTTTGTGTTCTTAAATAAAGTGAGGTTTTAAAAAAATCACTTGACGCGCAAAGTCAAATCACTTGGGCAGGATTCAAACCCTTGACCTTTGTCATAGTACGACATAGGTTGCGCGTTCGATTTCCGCCTGTGTTTGTTGATTTTTTAAATTCCTCTTTGTTAATAATAACTTTCTTACTAAGATAATAACCAGTACTTTAAATTCAAAACAGGACAAGCATATCGAAAGGTGGATTTAATATAATGACCAAGCAATTGGCTCCTTGTGCTTGCTGCCCGCCATTGGTCTAAGTTATTTCCATCCATTTTCTAAGCTTTTCCCTTAGTTCGCCACTTAGGACCCCCACCAGATGAGGGAATTAAATTATTGCGCCTGTATTCTATTTTTGTATATTTATGGAATTAAATACATCGAAGTTTTTGTTATATGTTTTACACCTAACGGACTACATATTTACAGGAAATCCAATTAAAATAATGTCATGCATTAACTATTGCAACATGAACAAAAGATGCTCTCCGTTAATATTTCTAATATGTTGAATACTCACGATTGTTGTCTCTTGGTGGAACTTCATCATTAAACACATTAAAATTCATTCGAGATACGTTTTCGATCTCAGTAGATTAGTAGAGAAACCGGTCATGTATTTTAATATAAATAAATGGAGAATAAATATTTCTAATATTTGACAGTGTTTTTTATATAATGTATTTTGTATAAATTAACTCGGCTGATTATCATTTTCATTTAATTTATACTTGCGATTGTTGCCTTATGCTGAAATTGTATTTTATTAAAAGTAATTATGGTGCATTTTGTGGATCATTTTTTTAATTTAAAATATCTAAATCCCTTTCAGTATGATGTCGTATGGTCAACGCAAGCTGAATAAAATAGAATGCCAGGCTACAAAAGGTAACGCACCTTTATAGGAGGTCACAGTTTTAACGAATTCCTTACATATTTAAGTCTTGGTGTTACTGATTACTTTTTTAACTTTACTATAATTAAATACATAATATATAGGGACAAAATAATATACATTACTCTGATTCTAATGTACGTAGGATTAACACTTTTGTTATGAAATCAGAGTTACAATGACTTGAGAAAATGAGAATAAGTATTTTTACGTAGAGTTCATCGGTTCTATCGAACCAGGGACCTCAGGCTCGCGACAACAAGAAAAGCAGTGAACACTCAACGGAGGTCTTCAAATAATTGATATTAATATTTTCTTATCATCTTTATTTTATGAAGATAGCAACAAAAGCTTTACCTGATAATATGTGATTACGAACACCCATGTCATCCTGAAACACTACAAGGGATGCAAAAGTGTTGCATATCTTTGAGAAACGAATTGGGAAAGAAAGGGAAGGACAATTAAGAAAATCCATGTGTAGATAGGAACAACATCTCATACATTGATCTAACCTAAAAGCAAGTAGTACTGGTTTTATGGGATCAGAAACAATGAAGGAACCACCAACGTCCAGACCTGAGATAATGTAGAAAAGTGGTTTTTCTACATTGACACGATTGGGACCCCTGGACCTCAGTGCTCGACACCTTGAAAGCTGGTGTGCATGGACTTGTCCAAGGATTTTTATTGAAAAAAAAATAGGAGAAGGAAGGAAGGGGATTTGGGTCTTCGGTTAATTGCTCAGAACGAAACACAGCAGTAAAAGAGGCTACTACTTCTCTTCGGTAGTTTACGAGTCCGTGGTTTTTTCCTGAGTCGAGATAAAGACTGTTAGAATACAATTGTATTAAACCATTCCGCATGAATACCTCCATCGAGATTATTAAATAATGCAGATGCAACAACTTTCACTTGGATGTATCAAAAGAATTGAAGAAATACACACTGAATTGAAGAAATATACAATCTCAGAACACCTTACGTGTCTTAGGTACGTGTTACATATCCTTTCTACGGAAAGTTATAATGAGAAATGTGGAAACTGTCTATAAGAAAAAGCCATTAAGTAAAAAAAAAAAAAAAAAAAATTGTTAGTCGAAATGAGCTAGCAGCAAGATGATCATTACAAAACAGTGGTAAATTTGGAGGACTATCGACAAAAGAATGAATATTCTCATTTCGATAAATAAATTTTTAATAGTAATAAAAAAATATTTTCACGCCATTCCCAATACAAAAGTAGACAGAGGTCTACACAATTAATACGACCCACCTTCCACCGAAGATATTTTTTGAGACTCACAATATATTTATTTATTTTAAGTAATTCATAAATCTGGATTTTCATAGATTAGCTAACGGCCAGATATCTAACATTTTATAACGATGTAAATGCCGCCACTTGCCTCTACCACTAGTTCTATATGCATTTGTATTTAAATAATTAATGGCAATAATTTTATTAAGTCACGATAGCCAAGTTGTTGGGTGGTCGGAATTTCGAGTTGAGAGACCCGAGTTCGATCCCCAGGTGGCAGTACCAATGAGTTTTTCAAAAACTTATGTACGAATTTCATCGTTGGCTTGGACATAAAAGGCGGCGACGGGCTCACCACCTGTCACGTTGTCCCGAAAATATCTTCGGTGGAAGGTGGGTCAAAGGGACTTAATTGTCTAGACTTGACCTCTGTCTACCCCTGTATTGGGAATTGCGTGAAGATATTTATATATATTGATTTATTCACAATAATTTTTGAAGCTAAAGGAAGGTGTTTAGGGGTTTTAGTTTAGGAGGTAATTTTTTAAGTTACGGGGAGAGGAGCAATTATTTTTTTTATAGAAGGGGGAGGCAAACGAGCAGGTGGCTCACGTGATGGTAAGTGATTACCGCCGTCCATGAATACCCGCAATACCGGAGGCATAGCAGATGCGTTGCCAGCCTTAGAGTGCCCCCCTCCCCCCACAGAGTTGGGGGAGAGGGGTGTGTGGGCCATCCGTGGTCGTATATCGTACATTTATTGTTTTAATTATGAATATAAGTATTTATGTGTTATGTAACTATTGCCATGTGGTATAAGTGACACAATTTTCTACCAACCTTTTCTACCCGTTGGTAGAAATTAATAATATAAATAAATTAATAATATAGAATAGAGGGGGATTCTCCAGCACCGGTGGTGCTGGTACCCCCCTGGGGTAGATTTTTTTCTTCCGCTACCATGTTTTGGGGGAGAGGGGTGAGTCGGCCTCCGGTTACCTGCACTCACCAGACGAAATGCAGAAGTTTGTTAGACTTCTACTTCACGCCGGTATTCTGTGAGGTCGTGGTACTTCCCCGGTCGAGTCGGTCCATTCATGCAACAACAAAAGCTGATGCGTGGCTCTACCACTTTTATTAATTGCAGGCGATGGGGCGCCTGCGATTGCTCCCGGACTCATATTAAAATCATAAACACATAACGTGTAAGTAATACAGTCTTATTTTCTTTTTTTTTTCGCGACATGAGTTATTACTAGGAGCATCATGGGTTTTCCTGACACCTTGCACCGAGATGGTATTTTTTGACATCTAGTATTTTTCGAGATTGTTTTCCTACCATCTGTAGTTAGTAATTAATATTTTGTTTCCACTAACCGAACTGTTTTATACCGCACGATGGATTATTATTATTAAGGTTTAAATAGATTTTTTTCTTTTTTTAAAGAATACCAGCAATGCCGAATAACATTACTAGTATTCCTGTTAACCACTCCAATTAAGCTGCAATGCTTGTGTCTGGAGTTGGTTTACGTCAATAGTCGAATGGCGGGGCCTGAACCTGCGACGTCATGTTTCGCAGTCCGCACCCTAAAACATTAGGCTATTGCCGCTCTGAAATTATTATTATATTAAAATAAAAGTAAGGACGGTATCGAGCCACCTGCAACTATCGATCTTCGCAACGTGAGGCAGGATAGTACATTCGTATAAGCCTATTCCTTAATTTTTTATTAATATTACAAACTGAACCGAAATTTGTGAAGCTATAGCGATTTAGAACGGGTCCCATTAAAGCTTCTTACTTGCCGCATAGCAACGGTTTCTGGTAATACGCAAACCTTCTCTCGGCTTGTTATTATTATGCTAATTCAACGCACTGCGTAACGCTATATCCCGTATAAACTTAATGTACACAACCTAAGCAATATGGGAGAGTAATAAATAACATCGAGGATTGTAATGTAATTCGGGAAATCATACTTTGTATAATATCTTAACACCATTCCCAATACAAAGGTAGACAGAGGTCTAGACAATTAAGTTCTTTCAACCCACCTTCCACCGATAAGATATTTTTGTGACAACGTGACAGGTGGTGAGCCGGTCGCCGTCTTTATGTCAAAGCTATCATTATAAATTGTGCATAACTTTTGTAAAAAAACTCCTTGGTAGTGGCCTGCCATCTGGGAATCGAACTCCGGTCTCTTGACTCGAATTTCGATCACTCGGCTATCGTCAATACAACAACTACAAAAACCATGCTTTGCACTTTGCTTTTTTTCTATTAACGTATTCCGAATAGTTAGGCTGGTCAGAGATCTGGATAAGTATTAATCCCTTCGACCTACACCTCACGGAATCTATTTTGGTAGCTAACGAGTAATACAATTTAATTACCGAAGATCCATTTACCGAAAAAACAATTATCGACGCCTACACCATACGAGCTGAAAGCTAATAATTATTTATTTTGCTAGGAGCATAATACAAATTATTTATATTATTTGTTATTTCAAATTGTATCGAATAGAATAATACTTCTTAAAATAAAACTAATACCATTTATTTTTCAAAACATAATTTAATTAAAAATTACATCATCAACACCATAACGTACTAATTATTTAAAGAACTGTAAATGTAACATCATTATCATTAGAAAATAAATAAAATTAAAATGTATTTATTTCAGTGATATGATCTTTCTATGAAACATCTGATTACTGATTGCTGACCGCCGATAATTACTTAGTGGAACTTCCATTCGCCTTAATTTTTTACTCTTATATATAGTTAATTATTAAATATCAAAGCGATCCTTATAGCACCATAAATTTTCAAACAAATCATATTGGTATACGACAGTGCACGTCAAATAAAGTGTCAAAGGGATCTCTATCTATCAATCTATTTATAGTTATGGCATCATCGTAGAAGAAAGCCAATAGGTTAAGCAGGAAATAGTCAATAGGCTTAAGTCATGGAATGCGAAATGTGACGTTGCAGGTTCGAGTTGTGTAGAGCCATTCAAATTGTGATAAACCACTCCAGACACAAGCACTACAGCTTAGTTGGAATACACGAATTAAAGAATTGCAAGTGATTGGGTGATCGAAATTCGAGTAAAGAGACTCGAGTTCGATCCCCAAGTGGCAAGCTCGTGCCAATGGTTGTTTCAAAAACATAAAGACGGCGACAGGCTCTAACCTATCACGTTGTTCCAAAAATATCTTCGGTGGCAGATGGGTCGAAAGGACTTTATGATCTAGACCTTTGTCTTCCACTGTATTAGGAAAGGCGTGAAGATATTTATTTTTTATTTATTTTTATATTTTTTTAAAAACTCGAATATTAATTATGTTATTTATAGCATTGGTAGTATCCTTGTTTTTAAAAAGAGATCCAACGTTAGAAGTAAATAAAAAAAGTCTATTATACCACTGAAAATCTTTGCCGTAAACAAAGAAATGTAATTTATTTCGGCGTATAAAGTTAGACATTTTCCATGAACAAGAGGAGCGTAAAAGCGAGCGACAGGTGTAAACTTGTTCAAACATATAAACTCGTTTCATGTTATGAACCTCTTTCATGTCTCAGAAGATGTTGTTGTCCTTCAGTCTCAAGGTATTTGTTTGTGTTTCAAATTTCTATGGTACTTTTGGTAAAGCTCTTTTATAGTTTCTGTTTTAACAATAAAACACCGAGGAGCGTGTTTCGTTTGGAATATGTTACACTGTTAATTTGTTGATTCATTAATTGTTAGTTCACTATTTAACGATATTAAATATCACATACGTAGATTATTTTCGACCGAGTGGTAACGGTGTAAGAATATTGCCACTCCCTTTCTTCCCGTGTGTGAAGTAAGAGGCGAATGAGGGAAACAGCCTTGAATAATTTTATGGTAACCGTTAGATGGCGGGATAAATGTCACTAAAAATATCAGGCAAAATAATCAGACCACCAGCAGCGACGTCTGAGGTGCGAGTGGTCTGGTACTGCGATCGCCAATCCGCCTGCATAGCGTGGCGATTATGGCAAATCCTCACTATGGGAGAGGCGTATGTCCTGCAGTGGACTTTAATAGGTCCTTATGTAAGTGTGTTTGTATGTATGTAGATTATATGAGCGGAACGTAAATGGAATCCTTACAGGATAATCGGGTATATATAGTCACGATAGCCGAGTAGTTGGGTGATGGGGATTTGAGTCAAGAGATCCGAGTTCGATTCCCTAGCTCGAACCAATGGGTATGAAACTTATGTACGATTTATATCGTTGGCTTGGACATAAAGATGGCGACGGGCTAACCCAAAGGGGTTGGGTTATCCCAAAAAATATCTTCAGTGAAAGGTGGGTCGAAATGACTTAAATTTCTAGAACTGTGGCTACCCGTGTATTAGGAATCGAAAGGTCTGACCTGCTAAAGTCCATTGTAGGAAATAGGCCCCTTAAATGAATTTTTATGGATTATCCGTAACCGCCGCGCAGGGCAAGAGGTTTTACGATCTCATTACGAGACAACTCGAACATCAAACCAATTCGCCAATTCGCTTGTCTAACAGGGTGATTCAGTTTAACAAACAAAATACCAAATTTAGCAATAATTAATATGTCGTGCAACTGAGAAAAAGATTCAAAGGTAATATTGCAAAAAAATAATTCGCTAATAATGGAAAATTAACTCAAATTTTCTTAAGTCAGTCTCGCTACTGCCCATCTGCAGTCTGATTATTTTGGTCTGATAATTTCGACACTGTTATTCCGCCATCTATCAGTAACAATAACGATATTCAAGGCTGTTTCCTTTAGTCATCTCTTATGACACCCACAGGAAGAAAGAATGTGATAATGTTATAATGCCATTACTAGACAGTCTCGACATCGGCTACAAAGAGTCTGATTATAATTTTTATTTTAATTACTCCTAACAAAGCCTCATAGGCCATTAGTTTCCGGTATATAACAGAAGTAATTATAACACTTTTCAGTTATTTTGTCATTAATACAGTTACCTATACAAACTCAGTCATGAACGATATTATATACTAGTTAAGTATCATTGACCTTGTAGTGCGGTGTCGGAGCTAAAATTATACCACCACCTCGGTTTCCTGAGTATAGCAAGAGGGAACTGAGAGAAGTCCGATAGTGGAATATTTTTTAATATAGTTAAATAAATAAATATCTGCACGCACTTCTATTGGGAACAGGGGTACAGTATACAGGGGTAGACATAAGTCTAGTCTAGACAATTAAGTCCCTTCGACCCACCTTTCACCAAAGACATTTTCGGGAAAACGTGACAGGTGGTGAGTCCGCCGCCGTTTTTATGATCAAGCTAACGATGTTATTAGTACATAAGTTTAAAAAAACCATTGGTACGAGCCTGCCACCTGGGGATCGAAATCGGGTCTCTTGACTCGAAATTCCAACCACTCAACCACTCGGGTATCTATAATATACGCATAAGCGTATAGGCTACGTACGTATTCGTATATAAATGTACGACGGGCAGCAGTGTCTACGGTGTGAAGAGTCAGGTACTGCGATCGCCAATCCGCTTATCACGTGTGGTGATTATAGCAAATCCTTTTCAAAGGTACAGGTCTATATCCTGCAGTGGTATTTTGGACACCAGTGAGAATGTAAGCATTGAACACAGTATTTTATTTCTTTTCGAAGAAATCATACTTGTTTACTTAGTAAAAGTGTCTTGGACTGATGTTGTGTACATCTATAAACACTAAATCCATTTATACCAGGTAATTTTTAATGAATAACGTATTTTGAATTTAAATATAGAATACTAAATTCCAATTTTGAAATAAACAAACGAAGCACTGAAACGGGTATTATAAGTTGATGCACCGAGCGTGTTTCTTTGCAGTTTTTAATTAAAATTTATTCTGGTCCCACCACAAGCGTCCCCCGCTTTAATTACGTACAATTCAGTGGGTATTGGAATGAAAATTGTACATTTTGCAGTTTTCTAATGGTTTAATAACTGCTCTTTACTATCGAAATAGTAAGTCATTTTCTTTTTTCTAAAAAAATCTTTTTTTGGGAAAAAGTATATGTGAGTAATTTACCGAATGGTAGGTGATAACCTATATATGTTATATATTCTACGATATATATGTGGATCGAAACGACTTTATTGTCTAGACGTCTATCTACCTCTGTATTGGTACTGGAGTGAAAATATTTATTTATTTAGTTTACCACTGATGGAGGAGTCCCCTCAATAAGTAAATCGCAAGCAAAATAATCGGTGAACATGTTCACACTGTAAATTAGCTCAGTTAATCCATAGCAGCTCTTTTTTTAATTTCGCTACGGTGACAGATTGTGACGTAATCGTCTGCGGCTATCAATTAAGAATATCATCAAGTAAATCGCAAGCAAAATAATCGGTGAACATGTTCACACTGTAAATTAGCTCAGTTAATCAATAGCAGCTCTTTTTTTAATTTCGCTACGGTGACAGATTGTGACGTAATCGTCTGCAGCTATCAATTAAGAATATCATGACGTGAGAAGCCTTAGTAGTTGGGGTAAAAACGTATCTTAATAGTTTAAACGTGCTAATCTTGTATATATAAATTTATATATTATTATCTCTATAATAAGTTGTATTGCATTCCATAATGTTAAAAAAATATCTTCACGCCATTCCCAATACAGGGGTAGACAGAGGTCTAGACAATTATATCATTTCGACCTACCTTCCATCGAAGACATTTTTGGAACAACGTGACATGTCGAGAGCCTGTCGTCGTCTATTCAAGCGAACGATATAATTCGGAAATAAGTTTTTGAAAAAACCCGTTGGTACCCTGTCACCTGGGGATCGAATTCCGACCTCCCAACCACTCGGCTATCATGACTTAAATGATATTGTTATGTTAGTATTAAATTACTTTTTCAACGGCCCATTATGTTACAAAGGGTGTGCTACTGTGTTCGCCAATTCGCTTGTCTAACAGGGTGATTCAGTTTAACAAATAAAATACCAAATTTAGCAATAATTAATATGTCGTGCAACTGAGAAAAAGATTCACAGGTAATATTGCAAAAAAGTAATTCGCTAATAATGGAAAATTAACTCAAATTTTCTTAAGTCTTCGTTTATTAGAATGCTCTTATTTTTATTTCCTTCTTTTTTATACAAAAGGAATATTGTTGTAATTAAATTCAAACTAACCTACTGTCAATAAATCTTTCTGGACGGTAAATGGAAAAAAAATGCGAAAGAATCGCTTTCAAACTTATGTCATTAAGAAAGTTAATTAAGAAACGAGGCTTAAACGGGATATTTTAGCAGCACTGCTTTAGAAAATTATCTTAAGGTATATACGAAAACGGACCAAGACAAAGGTTGAAAGTCAAATTGAAATAACCTATGATTTCATATTAATTGCAATGAATTTAAGATTTCTCTAATTTTCTTCTATATAATTGATTATTCTGATCTTAATCTTTAATTTAGTTTTATTTGGGTTGAAACTTTAGTTGTTGTTATTTAGTATTACTTAAAAGTAATAGATATATCTAAATGTATTAGGACGTGAAATGATTCATAAAAAAATATTCACGCAATTTTCCGTATTGCGGTAGGCAGAGGTCTAGACTATGAAGTCTGTTCGTCGAAACTTATTTGAGACAAGATGGTAGATGTAGTTGAATATACTATGAAAAAACACTACAAGCGAAGATGTTTATAGATTATTTTAAACAATGAAGCCATAGAAATGAGTAAGATTAAATGACCCAGATGAGACCTTGACAGAAAATTACCTATCTTCAAAAAATCAACAGAAAACAAACAAGGCCTTTGATACTATACGTAATTACCTTTAACTGTTGAGCTATAAAAACTATGTTATTGATACTTCACGCCATTCCCATTACTGAGGTAGACAGAGGTATGCCCCTATTGTGCTGAGGATGTGTGCTCCAGAGTTGGCACCGGTTCTAACGCGTCTTTTTCGGTACTCCTACTCTGAAGGCGTCGTCCCGATGACATGGAAGACAGCTTTGGTGCACCAGATCCCTAAAAAAGGCGACCGCTCAGATCCGGGAAACAACAGACCGATCGCTATCACCTCCTTGTTCTCCAAAATAATGGAGTCCATTGTAAACTGCCAGCTCTTGAGGTACTTGGAGGAGCACCAGTTGATTAGTGACCGCGAGAATGGCTTCGGTCGGGGTCGCTCAGCTGGTGATGAACCTCACTCATCGATGGGCGGAGGAAGTAGAGAGCAAGGGAGAGGCCCTGGTAGTTAGCTTGGATATAGCAAAAGCCTTTGATCGAGTGTGGCACAAAGCGCTTCTCTCGAAGATTCCATCATAAGGGCTTCCCGAGAAATTTTGCAATTGGGTCACTAGTTTTCTCACTGACTGGAGCTCAAGGTCGTAGTTGACGGTGCATGCTCGGACTCCAAGTCTGTGAACGCTAGTGTCTCACAAGGCTGTGTGCTATCGTCAACCCTGTTTCTTCTGCATATAAATGATTTGTTACAAATTAGTAATATTCATTGCTATGCAGACGACAGTACTGGTGATGCCCTATACACCGTCCGTGCTAATATTTCTCGGGAACACGTCGACGAGTACTGGAACAAACTTGTGTCTGAAGTCGAGATTTTGTTAGACAAGGTCTCGGATTGGGGCCGACTAAATTTAGTCCAGTTCAACCCTAAAAAGACACAAGTTTGCGCGTTTACCGCTAAAAAGAAACCATTTGTCGTGTCACCTCATTTAGAGAGCACTCCCCTAGTTGCCTCGGCCAGTATCGGAATCCTTGGCGTCGACATTTCGAGTGGCGTTCAGTTTTGCGGTCACTTGGAAGGGAAGGCCAAATTGGCCTCTAAGAAGCTTGGCGTGCTCAGTAGAGCACGGCAGTACTTCATGCCGGCCCACCGCCTACAATTTTATAAGGCGCAGGTTCGGCCGCACATGAAGTACTATTCGCATCTCAGGGCGGGGGCACCCCAATGTCAGCTCCTTCCAGTTGACCGTATCCAACGAAGAGCGGCTCGAATCGTCGACGACCATGTTCTGTCTGACAGGCCAGATCCCCTGGCATTGCGAAGAGATGTTGCATCTCTTTGCATTTTTTACAAAATTTACTACGGGGAGTGCTCTGAGGAATTGTTCGGATTAATTCCAGCCGCTGAATTTCACCATCGAACCTTACAGCATATTCAAAATTCCATCAACACCATCTTGATGCTTGGCATTCCACCACAGTGCGTTTTTCGCGGAATTTTCTGCCACGCACTTGCACTTTATGGAATTTGCTGCCGTCAGCGGTTTAGATACGACTTAGGGACCTTTAAGAAAAGAGCCTGTACCTTTCTCAAAGGCCGGCAACGCATCTGCTATGCCTCTGGTATTGCGGATGTTCATGGGCGGCGGTAATCACTTACCATCACGTGAGCCACCTGCACGTTTGCCTCCCTTCCCTATAAAAAAAGAGGTGTAGACAATTAAGTACCTTCGACCCACCTTTCAGCGCTGAAATTTTTGGTACAAAGAGACTGAATGAATGAATGAATGAAATATGCTTTTTCTTATTGTACACCAAAACATTAAATGAACAAACGACACACAAAAATTAATTAAGGTACAATTGGCGGAGACGTGATATAATTATAAATCAACAACGAGATGTAAATCGTACATAAGTTATGAAAAAACTCGGGTATATTGACTCGAAGTCCTCCTTGGCTATAGTGACTATAAAGTTAATGTTTAATTTAGAATACATACCGTTTTAAAAAAAAACAGGCAATTACATTAACCGTAAAATCCAATTAATTTGGGTACAAGGTCGGACGAAGACGTATACTTGCTTGGGAATAAAACTAAGGAGAGCAGTTAATACAATTACGCCAAAGTATGTTTTCTTTTAAGAATGTTCATGGGAAAAGAAATTTGTGCTTATCTATGTAATAATACGTCGTACGATGAAAACACTATGTACCCGTTTTTAAGTATTTGGGGTGCATGAAGGAATGTGATATATACTTATGAATATTTTCACGGTAGCCGAGTGCTTGAGTGGTCGGAATTTCGAGTCAAGAGACCCGACTTCGAACCCCAGGTAGCGGGCTCGTACCAAAGGGTTTTTCAAAAACTTAAGTACGAATAATATCGTTGGCTTGGACATAAATGTAGCGACGGGCTTACCGCCGGTCGCGTTGTCCTGAAAATATCTTCCGTGGAAGGTGGGTAGAAGGGACTTAACTGTCTAGACTAGACCTCTGGAAATATCGTTGGCTTAGACATAAAGACGGTGATACCACCTGTCTCGGGTCTGGGTGTTTGAAGTTCCTTCGTTGTTTCCGATTCCCATACCACAATTGCTTTCGCATCTAACATTGGGATCGGAGCAATCTTTGTGATGTTATCCCTATTTATAAATTTTAATTTAAATATCTTATTAATATATGTATTTAAATTTAAATTTATTTCAAGAATCAAAGAATATGTAACGAACTATCTCATCACATTTCTCTTTACATTCTTCCCGCACTATTCTAGCTGCTGAGTTACGAAGTGTCATTTACTTTAAAATCGGCGATAGTCCAACAGTTTCCCTGTCACGTTCCGTTGAGAGCACACGTTTTGTCGACTCAAATTTCTGTCTCTGCGGAGGTAACGTGTAAAATGAACCTAAATCAAAATTACTCGTTTTAAATAAAGCTATCAAAATTTATTTTAAAATTATCTTTAAATATTTAATTTATTCTGTAAACTTGGAATTCTATTATTATCACGAGTTGCAAAACGTTAACAAAACTACAAATGAACTTCGTTTAATCATATACTACTGAGTGATTAGATTAAAATTGAATATAAATAAATATAAATATCTCCACACAATTTCCAATAAGGGTACACAGAGGTCTAGTCTAGGCAATTAAGTCCCTTAGACTCACCTTCCACCGAAGATATTTTCAGGACAACGTGACAGGTGGTGAGCCCGCCACCATCTTTATGTCCAAGCCAACGATGTAAATCATATATTAGTTTTTTTTTTTTAAAAAAAACCTTTAAGAGGCCCCAACGAACTTGCCACCTGAGGATCGAAGTGGGTCTCTTGACTCGAATTCCGAACACCCAACCACTGGGCTATCGTGACACTAATTATAATCAATCTAATTACAATCAAATAATTAACGCTTAAATTATTATTTTCTGAAATCTGAGTTTAAATTATTATGTTGCGTAATCATTTTATTTAATTATTTTAATCTTTATAATTTATTATTCTAATGTATATTAAAAGTCATTCTTAACAAGTGATCTACCAAATCGATGTTAAATCAATGTTGTATTAACTTAAAAAAATTACGTCTGAAATAATTTACGAAACATGCTCCTATGTAAATGTATAGAAGTAAACTCCATCCTGTATCCTTTAAACTCATATCATATAAGTAAAGTATATTTCGAGATCTAGTATATATTTTTTTTTAATTTTCTAATTATATTATTTTCATTTTATATTTATATTTATATATCGAGATGATTATCCGGTCATAAGTCGGCGATCGTTTGCGGTATAAGGCTTTCCCTTAGTCGACCCCTACAGCACCCTCGGTTATAAGGTGGTCATTTTATGCCGTAACCAAACGTTCCCTTTTAATAACGCAAATTGTATTAATGCAATACAGACGTTTTTAAAATTATTCAAAATAAACTATCATATGTAAAAATGTTGAAAGACACTCAAACTAAAAAGTTCCTATCACGTGTAGAAGGAAGCTCAAGTATTTGTGTTATGTAATCAGAAACGAAGGTATCACAAACACCCAGATCCGAGAAAATACAGATAAATAGTTTTCAGCATTCACTTGAATTCACGGGAATTGAGAGCTGGCAACATTGTGTTACTACTGAGATCGTCAAAGTATTGTGATAAAAATAATTCTTTCCTCAGCAAAATAAAAACAATATTCGGAACGTAATTTATTTTGCGTAAAGCATACTTTGCTTCAAAATTGTTGCCTTTGGAAAGTTTTGTCATAAGATCCAGAAGAATCTCTCATGACATCGTGAAAATTTCATACTTTTAATTTTGCGAACCTATTTTTCGCTAAAGCTGAAATAATCTCCTAAATTTTGATTTTGTAAGTGATAAAATAAGTGCCATAGTTAACATGTCATAGTAATTGCTGGAGTTTTTTTAACAATTCATAGCGTATTTGATGATTTCGTGGACGAAAACAGGTATGTATGTTGACAGCTCTGAACTCCCGTCTTCGATTGCAGGTCAATAAAGAAAACACTTCCTAAATTTCCTCGGGTCTGGGTGTTTTTGGTAACTTCGTTGCTTTTGATTCCATAACATAAGTGCTTAAGCTACATAATTCGGTCTCAGACTCGGAGCAATGTATGTGATATTGTCCTTATCTATGTGTGTATTTATAATAAGTATGCGGGTAGAAGAGTGTGGTGACTGGCGCAAGAATTAAGTTGTATTTTCTCGTCGTGTCGTGGTAAAGGACAAAGCCCTAAAAAGATCAATTCATACCGTCAGATGGCGGATAACCTTAAATATAGATACAGACAGAAATTCAGCTGACTGTTAATAGATAGTGGCGAAAAAGGTGCTAGGTATCCGGTTCTGCAACCAAGATTCCACTTGGCGATCGTGGCTATTTTAGCAATATTGCAAAAGAAGTATGGGTCCTGCAGAAGACCTTCACAATCCGTCAGCAATTAAGTTAGTAAGCAACCACTTCAGTATATGTAGTCAGAAATAATATGACGTAAATGTATTATTTTCACGATAGAGAGTCACGATAGCCGAGTGGTTGGTTCATCGGAATTCGAGTCAAGAGACTCGAGTTTGATTACTAGGTCGTAGACTCGTACAAATGGTTTTTCTTTTTTTTTAAACTTATAATCATTTATTGTATTTACGCGAATGCTACACTACTATAAGTAAAACTTATGTTCGATTTGTGTCGTTTGCTTTGACATAAAGATGGTGACAGGACTATCCGCCACGATGACCCAAAAAACGGTTTCAGTAAAAGTTTGATTGGAAGGCCTTAAGTTGTCTAGACCTCTGTCTACCCCAATAGGGATGACTTGAATATCTTTTAACATATATTTTAAGGTACTTTTTATGGAATAACCAGGTAACGATGCGCCTGGTGGTACATGGTTACTGCATCGCGTAACACCAGCAAACAATTTCAAACGGAAGAGGTTATCGTTACGTTTTAAAAAAAAGGTTTCATCTTAACAAATTTAAAAACATTGCAAGTTAAATAAAATCATGGAAAAGAGCAAATAATATTCGGTTTGAATTAAGCGCGCATGTTGTTCAGTGACCGCAACGGTAATTAGCCCAGTGATTAAATTAATAAATTCCACTAGATTTCTTTTTACTGTACCAGCCTGTTTCACAGAGCAGATATTACATTCTCAGCTATTTATACAGACAAACATCAGTTGTGTTTTAGGTATTGATAGCCAGTATAATTAAGTGCTACGACGAATTGATAGCCTAGGTGGTAGTTACAAGTTTACTATACTTCAAAGCTAAGGATTTTCGGTTCGAATCCTGTTAGGGGTTATTTTATAAGTTCTACGAAAATACCAGGTTCTTCTTCAGTCCTTTGTAAAAGATTTATATATGACTTTTAAAGTGGGCATGACTTGCAAGATGCTTCTAACCTTATAATTCTTAATCACCCTAACAGAACTTGACCTCAAATGTAAACAAAATTGTAAGTATTACAGCGTTTAATATTATTCATAAATAAATACAACTTTACGAACAAACCTTCTTTTTGTTTAATAGACAAAAGATTAAAAATATAATAGAAAAGCAGAAACAGTTTGAGAGCTTTTACATGACGCTATTGTTCTAAGAGAGGCTGTTATCATATAAAATGCTTGGTTTCTGTAGAAAATAGACGTAAGCTAAGTCCAAATGTAGAAATAGCTACCATGGAAAACACCGGGCTTTAATTACAAACAAATCCCTTAGACATAAATTTCAGAGCATAATACGTGAAATGTGATATAAAAATAGTACTATCTGATTCAAACACACTCAGTGTTATTTTGTGAACATAGCATAAACATAATAGTTTATTTACAGATACATAATTGTTTATATTTACAGTACTTATAAACTAAAACCCAAAATAATCGTAGAGCCCTACTCCTCGTGGAATGGTACCAAGAACTCTGGCTGCGTTTCCACGTTGAATGGCGAGACTTAACCGTTGAGCGAGAGAAGACCCAGCCCACATGTCACCAGTGGCGACGACCAGTCGCGGATACAATTCCTCATAAACTGCATCGCGCTAGGACAATACGGACCAATCGTCTCTACGGCAATATAAATATAAATAAATATACTATGTGAATGTACCAAAGAATATTATTATCAATTCATGACCATCATCTCAGTTGCTAAACTCTTAACTTAGTGGCTTGGTCGTCGATGCAGAATGAGTCCGATAACAAACAATTCGCCTAAACACGTCTCGAACTTACGCCTTTGAGGACATTCATACAGTGACTGTTGAGCGTGTTCTTAACTTAATTGGTCCACCGCATAAATGATTACCTCGTGCTCTAGTACCTTCAAGATCTCCCTATATCACAAGGCGATCCATAGATATATTTACTCGTCGCGAAATATACACCCAAAGAAGTTAAGTCTACGAAGGGCTAATACGGCTTTGAACATTGGACGAAAGGGCAATTTCATGATACCTGCTATAAATATAAAATGTAAATATTAAATTTGAATACCGTAGATGATATTTAAGAAGTTAAGACATCCATTACTTAAATATCATCAACGATATTCACATTTAAGTTAAAAGTGAAGAAAATATATAGCGAAAGTTAATATCTTAAGGTGTCGAGGTAGACCGAGACTAACTTTTGTAGCCCATCTGAGCAAATTGCTCGAAGAAGGGAAGGTCAAGAGTACTCGGATACCAAGACGTGCATGTATGAAGAAGATAATGAATCTGAAAAAGCGAAAGAGGTATGTAAGGATCGTGACACTTGGCGATCTGTTCTCTCTGGCTACCCCGTCAGGGATTGTGCGTGAAGATAAATAAGTATCATGAGATTGCCTCTATATTCCACTGTTACTATTACTTTCCGTTAAATTTGATCACCATTGATGATATTTAAGTAATGGATATTTTAATTTCTTAAGCATCATCAACGGTAATCAAATTCAACAGAAAGTAATAGCAACAATAATTAATAGCATAGAAGGCTTTTTTCTGTTTGAAATATTACAAAACATTTTACGAAAACATTTTATGTATCAATTAATTCTTGCATCGATTATGCTTAAAATCATCTGTGTAAAACTATTCTACACAAAAAAACTTTAAATGTAGCAGTTTGTAAATATTTAAATTTTTTAGACGTGTGTTATTCACTTTTTAGGATTATAATGATAAATAAGATCACGATAACTGAGTGGTCGGATGATCGGAATTCGAGTCAAGGCACCCGGTTTTTATTTTAAAAACTTATGTACGATTTAAATCGTTGTATTGGACATAAAGACGGCGAAGGCGTCACCACAGGTCACGTTGTTCCAAGAAATCTCTTCTGTATATGGTGGGTCGAAAGGACTTAATTATCTAGATCTCTGTCTAGCGCTATTGCTTGAAGATATTTTTTTTTATATTGATAATCACTTTGCTTAGGTTCTCCCTTGTAAAAACATGTGCTTAATTTGTTGAAACATTTTCCCACCAAGGCAAGCAAAACGCATTTTTTTGAAATATTTTATATAAGGTTGACATAATTCCTCAGATAGTAGACTCAAAGCGTAGAAGTCGCGAAATAACGCTTGAAAACAAATCAAGTAAGTTAGGTAAGCAATTTTAAAATTCACAACAAAAATCAAAAATACACGCATGTAAGTCATGCTGAGCTTCGTTATCTAAGAGAGAAATTTAAAAGAAAACTTTGAAATTAAGTTTTTTTTTTAAATCACTCACTGACTTTTGTCAACAGAGCCTTATGACACATACGAAAGCGGAAAAAAATCAACTGATAAACCGGTAAGTGGAAAGCGGTGAACTGGAGTTAAGAATATAATTTTGTTTACAAGTTACATTTTGAAATATACATGTGTTCATGTCACTTATGTACTGGATTTTACCAAAGTAACGACATAACATAATCAATTCAAGTACACGACATAATCTATTATTTTTAAATCTATTAACAGATTATTCTACTTTCGCTAGCTAAAGTAGACGAAAATGTTCTATAAAGAATCATCTTACATATACTATATCTAATATATTTAAATGGCTATGAAGTTTTAAGTTATCGAAGTCTTCTTTTTAACTACTAATGAGCGGCAATATTAAAAAGCAGACGGAATAAAAGATGAAATTTTGATCAAATGCATTTCAATTAACAGCAAAATTGACCAACATGACAGAAAGAAAATTTCTACAATATAATAAATAAAATACACGCATTTTAAATATGTATTCAAAAGTCGATAAATTTCCAGTGTTTTATTTAAAGTTATGTAAAATGTACAGCCGTTTTAACATTGTCAAAACTAGTTAACTTCGGATATAGGACTAATAAGCTCTAGGGCCATCGAATAGACTACATTGTTTAGTAATTATCAATAAAAACATCAACGCAATCAAAAATATGAGGAAACACAACTATATTGATAATTGTTAATAATAATCAAAATCAAGTTTAAGTTTAAATTTGAATGTTCTGTAACATTAATCAAAGTTGCTCCTGAAGAGGTTGGAAACTTCTGCGTTAAATGTTTTATTAAATATTTCTGACATCGATAAAGAAGTTGTTTAATTTTGAAATTCATTTACAGCATCGCCTCTTAATCACATTCGATAAATTGAAACGTACCTTTCCAATATGTAATTAAACTTCATTTAAATATAAATCGAAACACGATTGATACATTTTGATTTATAGTGCCATTGACTTAATATTGGTTAAAGGGCTTTATTCTCATAAGATCATTATACCGTTCCCTAACATGAAATTACAATACTAAATAAATGAATAATAACTGAAAAGAACTTACTCAAGTGTAGGGGCATGCAAGCAAAATTACTCATGATACAGTAAAATTCCAAGGTTAATTTTACTTTCATTGTATATCCTTATTAAATTTTTTATCGCATAAATATAAAAAATTTGAGAATAAAATATAACAATGTGAATAAATAAATACATAGATAGGGAAACATGAGTTAACTTTAATCACTGTGTGCAGAATCAGAAACCATGAAGGTACCACAAACACCTAGACCCGAGAAAATGTAGAAAAAGTATAAAATAAATAGATACGGGTAGGAAACGATGTTGTGTGATGATTTTTTGTTAAGACTTTGTACGGGACTTATTAATTACTTATCGTCACACACAGCGCTTTACGATCTCTGGTTAATCGCTTTGTGTTACAATCCTCTTACATACCTACATACCTCTTTCGCTTCTTTCAAATTCTTCATTTTATTCACACTGACATGTCCAGGAATCCTAGTGCTCTTAACCCTCCCCACTTCGACTAATTCGCTCACATATTCTTCGAATGTAATTTTAACTTTAAAGATATTTTTCAAAGTTTGTTTAAGAAATAATTTAATCTCAAAAATCCAGTACATAAGCGACATGAACACATGTATATTTCAAAATATAACTTGTGAACAAAATTATATTCTTAGCTCCAGTTCACCGCTTTCCACTTACTGGTTCATCAGTTGATCTTTTTTTCGCTTTCGTATGTGTCATATGGCCTTGTTGACAAAAGTCAGTGAGACATTTAAAAAGAAACTTAATTTCAAAGTTTTCTTTTAAATTTCTCTCTTAGATAACAAAGCTCATCATGACTTGTATGCGTGTACGTTAGGTAAGCAAATTTAAAATTCACAACAAAAATTGTTGTGAATTTTAAAAATTGCTTACCTAACTTACTTGATTTGTTTTCAAACGTTATTTCGCGACTTCTACGCTTTGAGTCTACTATCTGAGGAATCCTGTCAACCTTATAAAATATTTCAAAAAAATGCGTTGCTTGCCTTGGTGGGAAAATGTTTCAACAAATTAAGCACATGTTTTTACAAGGGATAATCTAAGCAAAGTGACTATCAATATAAAAAAATATCTTCACGCCATTCCCAAAACAGAGCGGTAGACAGAGATCTAGATAATTAAGTCCTTTCGACCCACCATCTACAGAAGAGATTTCTTGGAACAACGTGACCTGTGGTGACGCCTTCGCCGTCTTTCTGTCCAATACAACGATATAAATCATACGTAAATTTTTGAAAAAACTCATTCGTGCGAGCCTTGAGGATCAAACTCGGATCTCATGACTCGAATTCCGATCACCCAACCACTCGGCAATTGCGACTTTTTCATTCCAATTTAATTCATAAAAAACATTTGTTTCACCAAGTTTCCTCAAAATTGATATTAAGCATGCTTAATTAAGGCAACCTGCCTTATATAGTGAATCATATCATTGACAAAATAATCCTTGGCATTGAAATTTCGTAATTACTTAGAAACTTTCTCAGGATAACGCCCGCATACGAATAAAGTTCTCACAAGATTTGTGATTCAATCAAAAACTTTGTACAAAAAGTCAATATGAAAGTATTTCGAAATATTAATAATAACCAAATTCACGATAGCCGAGTGATTGGGTGATCGGAACTCAAGTCAACGAACCCAAGTTCTGACCCCAGGTGACAGGCTCATACCAATGAGTTCTTTCAAAAACTTAAGGAATAATAATTATATTGTTGCCGTGGACATAAAAACGGCGACAGGCTCATCACCTGGCACGTTGTCCCAAAAATGTCTTCAGTGAAAGATGGCTCGAAAGGATATAATTTCTAGGATCTACCCCAGTATTGGGAATGTCGTGAAGATGTTTATAATTATTTATTTAATTATAATAACCACTGATATGATTATATTGTACAAGAGTGGAGTGGAAAACTGGCTTATATTTCACCTAACGGTATGAGGTTACAATAGTCCATATCACCCGTAAAAGAAGGTTTTTTAGTGCGTTTTCACCGCTCAAGATTAAGAAACAACGCCTCGTAGCTTTTACACTGGATCTATATAAATTCACGATATCCGAGTGGTTGGAGACCCAAGTTCGAAGCTCGTACCAATGAGTTTTTCAAAAATCTATACACGATTTATATTGTTAGCTTGGACATAAGGATGGCGTCAGGCTCACCAACTGTCAGATTGTTCCAAAACATGTCTTCGGTGAAAGGTGTACTTAATTATCTGGACATCAACCCCAATATTGGGAAAGGCGTGAAGATATTTATTTTCTCTATACACTTCAAGCCGAAACGCTACAGTAAGAGTGTAGTACTGACCCATACGACTACGAGGCTACGGCTGAGAGTCTTCCAACTAAGAACTGGATTTTATCCTATGGAATTTTAGGAAATAGAAATTTTTATGTTTTCTTCGTTGTAGTGCCCCTGTGTGGCTAGATGTGGACATTGCTGTAATAATTGATATATTAAGCCTGTGCTAGAGCCAAGGATTAGTAGAATCTGGAGAGATTTTATAAAATTACTATCTGAAAGACATGCGCTAGTTATTATTGGAATAGATTCAGCTATGAACACTGTCTGTTTTATTCTGATAATGTCAAAATTATAAGAACAGTGGCGGGCAGCAGAGTCTAAGGTGCGAGGTGTCTCTACCGCGCTCGCGTGGCAAATACAAAAGAGACCTTTCACCTTCAAGACCCTTATGTAAGAAAACAAACATTACACATGCTTGTAGCAATGTTCTACTCAATTGAGGCTTACCAATTCAAACACAGTAAGTTTTAGGATTAGCCTTATTTTAGTCTTCTCCCTTTAACTTTTTCCGTTTAATTAAAGACAATGAATACTAACAGAGCCGCAAAACTTCAGCGAATTCACGAAATCCGCAAACTAATGGACGAACTTTTTACATTTCGATAACTTTTTCACGAACAAAGGATAATTTAAATCATTTTAAGTGAAAAGGGTTTGCAGTAAGGATTTCACTCAAGTTCACATAGAAGGAAACGATAAAAGTTTCATAATGACTAATATTAAAGTTACGATAGCCGAGTGGTTGGGTGGTCGGAATTTCGAGTCAAGAGACTCGAGTTCGATCTCCAGGTGGCAGGAGTTGATGAGGAGTTGATGGCAATGAGTTTCTCAAAAAGCTTACATGTAAAAACGTACGAATTACATCGTTGTCCCGAAAATATCTTCGGTGGAAGGTGGGTCAAAGGGACTTAATTGTCTAGACTAGACCTCTGTCTACCCCTGTATTGGGAATTGCGTGAAGATATTTATTTATTTACATAATATTAAAGTTAGTGGATATTTTTATACCATAAACGTTTGACAGCGGTCTAAAATACTACAAAAATATCTTCACGCCATTCCAAATACTGGGGACATATAATACAATGATTAAGACAGAGGTCTAGACAATTAAGCCCATTTTACCCACCTATCACCGAAGCTTATTTGGGACAACGTAAAGGGTGGTGTGATTATCGCCATATTAGTGCCCAAACCAACGGTGTAATATATTTAAATAGAAATATATTTACATAGATAAGCAATATAAGATAATAGGTTAAAAAAACTCTGATACAAACCTTCTTCCTGAGGAGCGAACACAAATCTCCTGATTTACAATGCAATCACCCAACCCGTTAAGTATTCTTAAGCTACAATACACGAGACTTGACACTACATACAATATAGACTCATGTTTGAATTGTTAAGTGTGTGAAGTGAATCCAAGTAAAGAATACCAAGTGCAGAATACACCAGTTTTCAAGGTGTCGCCATCTTGAGATCCCAAAAATCTACATAATCAAATCTCCATTAAGAACACAATGACAATGTGAAATCATAAAGTTATGTTGAAAAAATACAAGTTTCAGACATAGTCATTGACTAATTCCATTCACTCACATACTAAACCATTCCAAATTTAATTTGAAATTAATTAATTTTGAAAATGGGGACTGCCTTTGAGTCGTCGGTTTCAGTGTCACTCTCTCTCCCATTTCCATCGGCAAATTGCATCATAGCATCTCTTGTGTTACTATTTACAAGGCATAAAGAGCCTATCTAGTGAAGAGCTATGAGGTATTCATAGAGAATATAGTAGTACCAGTCATCAGACTGGTTTATAGAGATGGTGATAACAATATCCATCAGTAGCTATATTTTATTTTCAAAGATTCTCTAAGTGACCTCTTGTGATGATAAAGAGGATGGAAAAAGCTTACGCTGATACCACGTTGTAAAGTTTTATTAATAACACTTTTTATATAGAGAAGGGAGGCAAACGAACAGGTGGCTCACGTGATGGTAAGTGATTACCGCCGCCCATGAACATCCGCAATACCAGAGGCATAACAGATGAGTTGCCGGCCTTTGAGAAAGGTATATGCTCATTTCTCGAAGGCCCCTAAGTCGTATCGGTCCGGAAAAACCGCTGACGGCAGCACAGTCCATAAAGTGCAAATGCGTGGCAGAAAATTCCGCGAAAATGCACTGTGGTAAAATACCTAGCATCAAGATGGAGTTGATGGGATTTTTCACTATGCTGTAAGGTATGATGGTGAAATTAAGCAGCTGGGATTAATCAGAACAATTCCTCGGAACACGTCCTGTTGTAGATCTTGTAAATAATGCAAAAACACGTAACGTCTCAAAATTATTAAAAAAATATTATTTATATTTTAACATTGCAACCCAGGGGACGGGTGGCGTACACTCCGGTTTTCATGATGTCGCTATCTCTGCGGGTTTAATTCCCAGTCGAGTCAATTTATAATTTGCCTATATGTATACATAAGTATTTATTTATTTATTTAAGAATTTATCATTTAAAATCACATTTGCGATGAAATATACGATGTGAATAATTATAATATACCAAGCAATTAAATACAAATATTTATATTATTTATTTTTCTTCACGCACAATCCCTGACGGGGTAGCCAGAGAGAATAGATCGCCAAGTGTCACGATCCCGACATACTTCTTTCGCTACTTTCAGATTCATCATCTTCTTCATACATGCACGTCTAGGTAACCGAGTACTCTTGACCCTCCCCTCTTCGAGCAATTTGCTCACATGGTCTTCGAAAGTTAGTCTCGGTCTACCTCGACACCTTTTAATATTAACTTTCGCGCTATATATTTTCTTCACCATTCGGTCTTCACTCATTCGCTCAACGTGCCCAAACCATCGAAGCACGCCCTTATTCATTTTTGAGACAAGGTCATCTTTCAAACCTGCCATATTGCGAATCTCTTCGTTTCGCTTTCGGTCGGCCATGGTAAGGCCGCACATTATACGAAGAGATCGCATCTCCACTGAATTCAACCTGCTTTTATGCTTCTTCTGGCATACCCAGGTTTTGCTGCCATGTAACCACCAGTCGGTACCAACACTGCGCTATGTATTGCAAAGCGTGCACTTTTCACAATGCCTTGCCTTTTGATTAACGCAGTCATGGCACCATTGACTTTGTTCCCGGCAGCGACACGCCTGTCCACATCTAAATCACATCTTCCATCCCGGCTAAACGCACTCCCCAAGTATACAATTTCATTCACCTGTTCTAGACATTCCTGATTTACCCAAATTTCGCACTTTGTTCTTTCTTCGTCCCTTTCAAATACCAGAACCTTAGTTTTATTAGCATTCAAACGGAGACCATTAATTTCTTATTCTTCTTTCATACACGTGACTAATGCCTGCAGTTCTGCCTCTGATGGTGCTATAAGCACTGCATCATCAGCATAAAGCAGACAATTTACTTTTATGTCACCCAATTTCACACCCAAACAGCTATCTTTCAGATTCTGTAAACAGCTGTCGAGATACAGTATGAACAGCCAGGAAGACATGACACAACCCTGTTTTACGCCAGTTTGGACGCTAAACATGGGTGACAGATCATGCCCTACCCGCACACAGGCTTTACAGTCACAGTAAAGTGACTGCACAGCCCTTAGCAATCGACCATCCACACCATACCCCGGCAATAGTTCCCACATTTTCTTCCTTACAACCTTATCAAATGCTTTCTCAAGATCCACAAAAGCACAGAAAATCTTCTGGTTAGCAGGCAGAAGCTTCTCCGTGATCATGCGGAGAGAAAACATTTGATCCGTGCATCCCCTTCCAGGTCTAAATACGCATTGTGCCTCCCATAGAAATCTTTCCGATTTCTCTTGCATCCTACGTGTCAAAACCTTACACCGAGTAAACTTTACTTGCTAAACTGGTCAAGCTGATCGCCCGATAGCACCCGCAGTCATAATGTGAACCTTTACCTTTATATAAAGGCATAATGACCGCGGATCGCCAATCATCCGGAACAGCCCCCGTTCGCCAGCACAAATAGCACAGCAGATGAAAGCTGTCCCAGACGCGTGGCCCACCATACTTGGCTATTTCAGCAGTAACTCTGTCTAGTCCCGCAGCCTTACCACATTTCAAACTTCTTATCGCACATTCAATCTCTTTCATACTGATGACCTCAGTGTCATCGAGGTCCGAGTCCTGCATACTAGTCACGGAGTCACTCCCGGATCCCCCACTAAGACACGCATACATCTCTCTATAAAATTCGCTCCATCGCTGCATGACGTCCGATTTTTCTGAGAGGACGTCATTGGTTCCCGAGAGCACTTTATTCATTCTTAAGGCTGTCGCACCACTCCGGGTCCAACCTCTTTCCAGAAGAGTTTGGAGTTCTCCTTGAAGTTGTGCGACAACCTTTCGTCCGCTTCCATTCTACTCCTTTCACGCACTTCCTCAATCAATGCTTTCGTGTGAACTTTCTGGAGCTTATATCTTTCTTTCCTCTTCTGTCTCATATCCTTATCATTACTAGAGGCCAAGTAGTCTAACCATGCTTTCTTCTTCTCATTTACTGCTGCTTTCACTTCGACATTCCACCATGTATCACCTTTTTTACTACTACCTCTTTTCACAGTTCCACACACGTCTTCCGCTGCACTAACCATTCCCTCTCTAAGGCTCTGCCATATTTCTTCCACACATTCTTTCCTGACATCAATGATGTCCAGCTTTTCGGCTACCCTTGCTTGATATTTATCCCTAGTGTCCACTTCCTGAAGCTTACAGCTTCGCATGCTACCGACCGACTCTGGTTCTGGTATCGCCTTCCGGTGGCGCCAACCCGCGAACAGACCCCTAAATCTAGTAATCACTAGATAGTGATCCGTTCCCAGGTCAGCACCCCGGAACACTGGCGTATCCATCACCTGTTCTCGCAGTCGGTCATCCACCAGGAACAAATCGATCATACTTCTCTTATTCTCTCTTGTTTTAGTATACATATGGATTTTCTTGTGACTAAACATAGTGTTTGTCACAAGAAGACCCTTTTCCTTGAATACAGTCAGTATAAGCTTGCCAGCATCATTAACCCTTTTGTCACCAAACATTCCAAGCACCGACTCGTACCCTGGCCGAGCGGTACCAAAGCATCCATTCAAATCACCACATACAACAATTCTTTCGTTTCCTCTAACCAAGTCTAGAACTTCTCTTACATTCTCCCAAAACTCCTCCAGCTCAGCTCTGGACGACGAAGCTACCGGCGCATAAACAGCCAAAAAGAATAACTTCGTCAGTCCCAATTTAAAGCGAACCCAGAGAAGTCTCGAGTTCCCAGCCTTATATTCAGTAATAACATCGACCAACCGAGACGACAGCAGCACCCTCACTCCCTGGCAGGCGCTCTCGCTCTCCGGGACTCCGGACCATAGAGCTAACGCCTCGCCAGGGAGCTCTTCAGTACCGCTGCCCTTCCGCTTGGTCTCCGACAAACACACGACATCTAATTCTCTTTCATTCATCATTTCAATCAACTCAATCGTCTTATCTCTCATGCCTCCTCTAACATTCCACGTGCCAACTCTGCACTCCGTCCTCCACCAAATATTTATATTAAACCTGTTTTAATCATAATGTGATTTAGTGTGGTAGTTTACAAGTTTAATCTCAAACATAATTACTATTCGCTCTACGACGCCTAGTTTGTATATAAATGGTTGAAATACTGCACTACACAAAACAAGTCTAGTTTTGTAAAACGTACACGTATTTTTACAATTGTATTAGAATTATAGTCTGAAACAAAACAGAACATCTGGGAAAAGTACTAATGCATTCTCTACAACGAGTTCTAATATTTGTTGTAGTTGCTAAGTTTATTATACTTGGAAAGCTTATATATACTCACGCTAGAGAAGGTTAGGTAGCAGGCATAGTTATGGTAAGGGATATACGTCTTGGTTGGTATAGTTGGGCTCTCACCTTAGAAAGCGATTCATCCAGGCTCCAATCTCGGGCCTTTAGCACTAAAATGGTTCACTAAATTTGATTTTAAAAAAGTATAATGGTCTAACAGTTTATCTGGTAGCGACTACAGGACTTCGTGAAATATGCAAACTCTTTGTAGGAAAAAAGAAAGAAAGAAAAACGGTTTCTGATGCTTTTTCATCCTCGAGAATAATGTCTTGAAAATGTTTATGCCACCAAAAGGTTTTATTGTAAATAATTATTACCAAGAAACCTGGAGAAACTAATATTTTTAAGAATTAAATTTGAATTAAAAAGTCACGATAGCCGAGTGGTTGGGTGATTTGATTTCGAGTCAAGATACCCGAGTTTGAACCACAAGGCTCGTACCCATGAGATGATTTATATCGTTGGCTTGGAAAGACTGCGACGGGATCACCACCTCTCACGTTGTCCCGAAAATATCGTCGGTGGAAGGTGGGTCAAAGGGTACCTCTGTCTACATCGTGAAGATATTTATTATTTATTTATATTATTTTTTAAAAGAGTATTATATCTTCTAAGAAGAAGACTTCTTCCTGCCCTTATCCCATGCTATGTGGGGTCGGCACAACATGTCTTCTTCTTCCACTCTCCTCTATTTCCCGTCATTTCAATACTCACTCCTTTCTTTCTCATGTCTTCTTTCACACAATCCATCCATCGTTTTTTTGGTCTCCCATAGCTCTTCGTCCATCCACATTCATCTCTAACATTCTTTTGCCTACATTACATTCTTCCCTCCTCACTACAAGCCCGAACCATGCTAACCTACCACTCTTCATTTTCTCTGTCACTGGTGCTACTTTCAAGCTTCCCCTTATATACTCATTCTTTATGCGATCTTTTCTAGTCACTCCACACATCCATAAAAGAGGATTATATATTTTTAAAAAGTGTGTTGAATTTTTAATAATAAATGTTATCGCAAAATTTACTTATATTAAAAAAAACGGTAGTTTTTCATTGTTCTTGAATGAATTAAGTATAAGGAGAGTTCGATCGGTCCGTGAGGTTCTCGCGCGATGGAGTTTCTGAAGGAAATGTATTCGCGAGAGGCTCCGAGATGCTGGTGACAAGAGAGCTGGTTCTTTTCTCGCTCAATGGTTAATTCTAGCCGTTCAATGTGGAAATGCAGCTATCGTTCATGGTGCCAGCCACGAGGAGTAGGGCTGTACGATTATTTTAGTTTTCAGTTCACAATTGAATAGATGCCGACTATTCATTACGTTATGGTATGAGCTGATAAGTAGATTTGAAGATGTAGTTAGCTCATACATTCATGTTACGTACTTTCGAAATGTATATTTTTTGACCATTTTTAATTATATACGCTACTTAGTGTTTTAAATTAAAATCAACGTTAATGATTTTTTGCATGCGAATACTACATATAACTATAAATAAGACGATTTCTTACTGATATTATCATATCAGTAAGAAATCGTCATATATTATCATCATTATTATTATCGTTTTATTGTATTTCAGTTTGAAAGACAACAAATGTTTCACTCGTGATCACGAGTGCTGCAAAGCACACGGAACGGACGGCTTATCAAAAGTGCACTGCTGAACTCTCCTTGCAACATAGAATAGGCCTGTGCCACTTGAATCCATTGACTCCCCGCAATATTGTGCAGGTCTTTGCTCTATCTTGGAGGTGTTGCTTTGCACTGTGTGCTAATACGAGACAGAACCACTCGAGAACCTATCTTCTGCAACGGTTGTCTGTTCAAATTGCTATGTTGCCGGCCCACTGCCACTTAAGTGTGTTGATTCTTATGGAAAAATCGGTTACTATGGTTCTGCTGCGGAAGTCTTTACTACGGATTCTATCTCACAGGAAAACAGGGGCATAGCATAAACTAATTTTTAATTTTACATATGATTCGTCTCTTGACCTCAAGGTCAAAGGTAGTAAAAGCAGAAAATATCATACGATTTTGTTTGATGGACTTTAATTTGTGTAAAGTAGGTTAATTTATGTTGTTTGTTTTATGTGGGGCTATATCCTGATTACATAGTACCGTTAGATGGAGAGATAACCATCACGAGTTATTCTAGACCAAACATTAGCAACCGGTAACGAGCAGCAGTGTTTAAAGTTGGCAAAACCATACCGGAGAGTTTGCCAACTTAAAACCCTATATAATACGGCTCCTACAGAGGAATTTTACGTGCCCTTATGATCATTGTAGACCATTTTTGGTATGTAAAATACAGCTTTTCCTCTTGTTGTGGACAGAAACAAGTAAATTCATATAAACCATTAAGACGTAAGTAATGTCTGTTGTACGTACAAGTTGCACATGCTTGTTACTAGGGGCGTGTTGCACAAAGGTTATATTGAGATAAAGTGCCACTTTTCCCTAGCCATTATCTTTGTAGAGCTTTTAGCACTCTCAGAACTTTGTACGTGTTAATATGAAAATGAATTAAGTTTGCTGTTATATCTTTCTTTGAATCTAAGCGATATCTTTGCAGCATCTATTGTCAATGATTTAGGGTAGGGACTGCGAAACATTACATCACAGGTTCAATCCCGCCTTTCGATTGTTGATGTGAATCTCTCCATACACAAGCATTGCAACTCAGTTGGAATGGTCAACTTGAATATTATTATTATAATTTAGCATTGCTAGTATTCTTAAAAAAATATAGATATACGAGACTACACACGCCTATCAACAGAATGGCTAATATTTTTTAATCTTTATTATTTATAAATACATGTATAGATAGGGACAACATCACATATATTGCTCCGGCCCCAATATAAGATGCTGAAGCACTTAAGGTATGGGAATCGAAAACAACGAAATCTGGAAATCTTCAGCCTCTTCTTCTTTTCTTGTTTTCGATTCCCATACCTCAAGTTAGTTTATGTTATGCCCCTGTTTTCCTGTGAGATAGAATCCGTAGTAAAGACTTCCGCAGCAGAACCATAGTAACCGATTTTTCCATAAGAATCAACACACTTAAGTGGCAGTGGGCCGGCAACATAGCAATTTGAACTGACAACCGTTGCAGAAGATAGGTTCTCGAGTGGTTCTGTCTCGTATTAGCAACGCAGTGCAAATCAACACCTCCAAGATAGAGCAAAGACCTGCACAATATTGCAGGGAGTCAATGGATTCAAGTGGCACAGGCCTATTCTATGTTGCAAGGAGAGTTCAGCAGTGCACTTTTGATAAGCCGTCCGTTCCGTGTGCTTTGCAGCACTCGTGATCACGAGTGAAACATTTGTTGTCTTACAAACTGAAATACAATAAAACGATATTAATAATGACAATATATGACGATTTCTTACTGATATGGTAATATCAGTAAGAAATCGTCTTATTTAAATATGTAGTATTCGCATGCAAGAAATCGTTAACGTTGATTTTTATTTAAAACACTAAGTAGAGTATATAATTAAAAATGGTCAAAAAATATACATTTCGAAAGTACGTAACATGAATGTATGAGCTAACTACATCTTCAAATCTACTTATCAGCTCATACCATAACGTAATGAATAGTCGGCATCTATTCAAATTCCAATCCTCTAATTAGTGACCACGTCGTAATCCGCTAATTCAAGTTGTCACTGAAAGAAAAAGAGGAAATCTCGAGTACAATGCTACAGGAAATATTGTTATTTTTTTCAATACTTTATTTACAGAAATAAAATTATGTTCATATTTATAATACTTGTGAACTGAAAACTAAAATAATCATACAGCCCTACTCCTCGTAGCTGGCACCATGAACGATAGCTGCATTTCCGCATTGAACGGCTGGAATTAACCATTGAGCGAGAAAAGAACCAGCTCTCTTGTCACCAGCATCTAGGAGCCTCTCGCCAATACATTTCCTTCAGAAACTCCATCGCGCGAGAACCTCACGGACCGATCGAGCTCTCCTTATACTTAATTCATTCAAGAACAATGAAAAACTACCGTTTTTTTTAATATAAGTAAATTTTGCGATAACATTTATTATTAAAAATACAACACACTTTTGAAGAATATATAATACTCTTTTAAAAAATAAAATAAATAAATAATAAATATCTTCACGACGTAGACAGAGGTCTAGTCTAGACTATTTAGTACCCTTTGAACCACCTTCCACCGATGATATTTTCGGGACAACGTGACAGGTGGTGATCCCGTCCCGTTTTTTTTAAACATAAGTATATTTTGCGATAACATTTATTATTAAAAATACAACACACTTTTATATAATTCAAGGTTTTACTAGGTATGCGGAGTAGCTAAACGAAGGAAAGGAAGAGAGAAGTATAATGTTTGGATGTATAAAGATGTACAAAAGGCTGTGCAAGAAAAGAAGAAAGCGGGTTGGATTGGTTAGCAATAAAAGCTAACCAAAAACTTCAAAAGGCGACGAATGACGAGATAAAGGAAGCGAGAAAGAAGTATAAAAGATTCAAATCAACTGCGAAAGATGCTGTGACTAGAAAGAAAGAAGAACAAAAGGATGATTTTTGATAGGAGGCTCACTGAAGATTTCCAGTCAAACATCAAGTTTTTTTGGAAATCCGTCAATACAGCCAGAGGAGAAACTTCTGCCTCGGAGCTGAGTACAATCAGGAGTCAAGATGGAAGAATATGTGTTAAAGAGATGGTAAGAGTATTTTGAATGTTTATTTGATAGAGATGAAGTGCAGGTACAACACCCGGCACCTTCCATGGTTAATATAAATGTTGGTGAAAGTGAGATAAGCGTGGATGAAATAGTAAAAGCGTTGAAAAGTATGAGATTAGGTAAGGCTGCCGGGTATGATAGGATTACCGTCGAGATGCTGAGGACTGGACAGGGCTTAGTTCAATTTGTGCTGGCGAGATGGGCAAGTACCGGGAGACTGGTGCAAAGCCGTAACCGTGCCATTATAAAAGGGAAAAGGGTCACGACAGGACTGCGTAAATTACCGTGGAATAAGTCTTCTCGGCGTCGTCGGTAAATTGTATGCGAAAGTGTTGATTGAAAGGGTTGTGAATGAAATAGATGAAAAAGTATGGGATGCACAAGCGGGATTTAGAAAGGGAATGGGGTGTACGGATCAGGTCTTTTCCTTGCGGTGCATAGCCGAAAAGTGTCTGGCTAAAAAGCAGAAGGTGTATTGCACGTTCGTGGATCTAGAAAAGGCCTATGATAGAGTGGTGAGGAATGAATTGTGGTCAGCATTGTCCGTGAAAGGTGTCAGCAGTATCCTCATACGAGCATTGCAATCTCTTTATAGGAATTCTTGTGCTTGTGTAAGGATAAACGGGGCATACACTGAATGGTTTAATATCGAAAAAGGTGTTAGACAGGGATGTGTAGCGTCACCGTGGCTGTTTAATCTGTTCATGGACAATTGCTTGACAAATTTAAAAGAGAATGAAAGTAGGTTGAAAATGAATGAGTTACTTGTCAAATGTTTTCTCTATGCTGATGATCAAGTATTACTTGCTTCTTCAGCCGAGGAGTTGCAGGAGATGGTAACAGCTATGAGTGGAGCTTTTGTTAGAAAGGGCATGAAGATGAATGTAAAGAAGACGAAAGTGATGGTGTTAGAAAGAGATGAAGCCATGACATACTGCAATATAATGATTGGAGATGAACAAATTGAACAGGTGAATGAATTTGTGTATCTGGGTTCAAAGTTCACAATAGATGGAAAGTGTGAGAGTGATATTGAAAGAAGAGTGAATGCAGGAAACATGGTGAATGGAGCTTTGCACTCCTTTAAGAGCAGTCGGATGGTGTCTAACAAGGCTCGTTTGGCTGTTCATAGGGGAGTTTTGGTTCCGATACTCATGTACTGAAGTAAAAGTTGGGTATGGCAGAAGAAACATGAAATCAGAGTAAATTCGGTTGAGATGAGAGCATTAAGAAGTATGTTAGGAGTTAAACTGAGCGACAGGATAAGGAATAGTAATATAAGGAAACGTTGTGGTCTGAAAGAAGATGTAGTGACTAAAATTGAGAAAGATATGCTGAGATGGTTTGGCCATGTCGAGAGAATGAATGAAGAACGATTGACGAAAAAAGCATATAAGGCGAGTGTGAACGGAAGTGTAGGTAGGGGAAGACCTAGGCGGACGTTTCGAGACCAAATCAGAGACGTCCTGAAAAAGGGCCAGGTCAAGAGTACCCTGAATCGAAGAGAGTGTATGAAGGGAATAATGAAAGTGGACGAAGCGAAACAAGTATGTAAGGATCGTAGCAAGTGGAAAGAAGTGGTCTCTGTCTACCCCTACGGGAAAGAGGCGTGATTATATGTATGTATGTATGTATGTTTTACTTTATATTTATTTCATGATACATTGATTTATTATTGTTTAGGATTATAATAAAGTTTTAGTCCAGTAGCTTCAAGAATCTTAGCAAGCTTATCAAGAAGCTTAACTAATCTTTCTGTATATCTAATATTTACTTACAAAGTACATATTTACGTGATATGTAGTTAATATTTTACAAACAAAGTAAATATTATGTATTTTTAGTTAAACACCTTCATATCATAACGACGACGACCTACGTGGACGAGTGGGATACATACCGGTTTTCATGGAGTCGCCAGCGGTCCAGGTTCAATTCTCGGTCGGATCAATTTAGCACTTTTTCTATATTTTATCGGGTTTGTGCATTTGAGATATATTCGTTATTTCTGATTCCATAGTACACGTGCTTATTTTGGGACCAGAGCAAAATATATGATGTGGTCCCTATCTATGTATGTATTTATCTATTAGGTGTATATTATTCACTTGGCGGTGGGGCTTAGTAACATGGCTGACCTAACTTAATTGGCTTACTAAACTTTAACGCCGCTCCAAGTGGGCTTAGACAGCCCACTTCGGCAAAGAAATGCCAATGAATTATAAAACCAAACGTATATAAGTTATGCTAAACTTTTGTTAATAAATTAAAGAGAAAGTTGCGGCAAAGCTTGTGGGTTCGAATCCCGCCTATGTCAGTCGATATTAAAGAAATATCTTAAATTTAATACCAAACTTAAAAAATAACTACTTTAAAAAAATCTGCAGGAATTGACAGTGATTTTCTCGGGTTGGTTGTTTGTGGTACCTTCATTGTTTCTGATTACATACTACATATTCTTAAGCGCTTACTTTGGGATCAGATCAATGTATGTGATGTTGTTCTCATCTATGTATCTAATTTAAGATCCGTCTCAACACTTGTACTTGAGTGTACTTTATTTTTTCGTCTCGCATTTTCCAAATACTGGAGCAGGTAGAATTCCAGACAATTAAGTAAGTTCGGCCCACCTTTCACTAAAGCCAATTTGGGGCAACTTTACAGGAGATAAGCCTATCGCTGTGTTAATATCCAAGGCAATTTACTTATATTTTTGCATAGACAAATATTCATGTAAGCATCCATTAATCGCGAACAAGCATTCATATTCATCATAAAAATGTTTGCTCTCAGCGGGATTTGAACTTGCAACCTTCAACTTCGAAGATAGGCACTAGGCATTAAATTTGCCTATTGTAGTCTTAGACTAACTAAGAGGTACACAATAAAGAATAAATAAATAAATATGCACCCACTCAAAGAAAAGGCTACATTCTTACTACGTTATCATATGGCTAAATTAATTTACATTCTAGTTTTCAAAGTCAGGTCACTTTAGAAAACACTTTTTTATTTATTTTCTCGGGTTTGAGTGTTTGTGGTAATTTGGTTCTTTCCGATTCCATAATACAATTGATTAAGCTGCTTACTTTGGGATCAGAGCAATGTATATAATGTTGTCCCTACCTATGTGTATTTATTATTATTTATAACGTGAGTAATTCCAATATAGGATGTATTATTTCTTATTATTTAATTTATTTATTACCTGTGGGATTCAGCGCAATGCACTTTTCCTTTACTCTCGAAACTCCTAAAATACAAATTAATATTTTTAATTATCAGTAGATTGTTATAAATGTAGCATTTTTCCATATTGTTTATAAATTATTAAAAATGTTCCTTGCTGCAGTAATTATTACCGGAAAATAAAATTATAATATACAAGTATAAATTACATCGACTGCTTTGAGAGTTTTGCGTATACAATATACCGAATTAATGTTTTTTAAATAAGTTCTATCTACTTTTTTTCTTTAAAATGTTTAAAGATGCGATATTAGTTACTAAATACTCAAAATAATATACTTTTTTTAAACATTGAGGCATGAAGGCATACAAAGAAAGCAGCAATAAAAGAAATACTGTAATTAAAATAAGTGATGCTTAGGGAATATTTTTAAATCTTGCGTTCAGCCGAATGTCTCTACTGCAGGATAATGGGCTTTATTCTACTAAATACCCAGTTGTACTTTTTGTGTTTTATGCTTCTGGCAATTATTTGATATTCAAAAACATTTACATAGTGACGACCTGATAGCCGAGTTGGTATGCGTCCTGCCTTCGACGCTAAGGGTTTCGAGTTCGAAGCCTGCTGATGGCATAATTTATGTATGTGTATTTATGAATGTGAATGTTTGTACTCGAGTTAAATTATTCTTTTTTTATTTTTATTATGTCTTTACGCGTTTCTCCAATACTAGGATGGAAAGACGTTAAAAACGTCCTAGTGTTCAAACCATCGGCACAATAGTCTTACTTAGAAAGATATTTGCATAGATAAATATCTTTTTATAGCCTTAAAACGTATGAATAAACATGAATAAATCCCAATAATTAACTAGACTTCTGTTTACGTATTAATTTTATTTATTTATTAGAAAAATTTATGTGACAAATTAAATTACATGGTATGAGAAATTACGTGAAGATAAAAAAGTTTTAACAATTACATTACCATATTTACTATTATATACATCAGTAAGTTACAACAAAGAAAATAAATGCTAACCTTACAACACAATTAAATCATTTACGCAAAAATAACAAATTGAAGTAGGGAATTCATATTCCCTTTCCTCCAATAACTTTCCATAAATGATAAATTGAGCGAGCTAAAGGGACTGCTGTAATTAAAACATAATTAAACTTGAGGAAATATAGCGAAGAAAGTTAACAAAGTAAGATTACTGATGATTTTGTTATTTTTCCATTATTTATATAAAATACTACCTATATATTTAATGATGAAAGAGACGAAATTTCTTTTTTTATTATTCGTACCTATTGAGACAGTTATATCAAGTAATATGATTTTTTTTTCAATAGTTGATAGTCTCTGGACATGGATAAAGATCAAGAAAAATATCATTCAGTAGTATGCGATAAAATAGTCACGATATTGGAGTGGATGGGTGATCGAAATTCAAGTCAAGGGACCTGAGTTCGATCCCCAGCGGTACTAACCGATCACGGCTAGTACCGTTGGGATTTTTCAAAAACTTATGTACGATTTATATCGTTGGCTTGGGCATAAAGACGGCGACGTGCTCACCACCTGTCACGTTGTCCCGAAAAATGTCTTCGATTAAAGAAGAGTCGAAGGAACTTAATTGTCTTGACCAAACCTCTGTCTAACCCTGTATTGGGAATGGTGTGAAGATATTCTTTTAGTATATGATAACGATTTGAAATAACGCTTCTTTTACTGGTATATGAAATTACTATAACGATGATAATATTACATAATCATTAGTGCCCTTCTTGAAGTAAACAGTATTATGCAAATTAAAAATATTACTTTTGTACACAAATATTGTACTTACATAGGACTCTCTGAGGTCACCATTTGTCAGTTGAAGTTTTAAACATCTTTTCTCTTTAATTTAATAACAAAATTTCAGCATAACTTGTATGTTTTTATATCAATAAGAATTACGTAGTGTCTTTATGGTTTTATGCAGAAAATCTATTGATCTTCTAGTATTGAGTAAAAAAAAATCATCAAATTAGATTTGATGATTTTTTTAACTCAATCACAAGTCACGATAGCCGAGTGATTGGGTGGTCGGAATTTCAGGTCGAGAGACCCGAGTTCGATCCCCAGGTGGCAGGCTCGTACCAATGGGTTTTTCAAATACTTATGTACGAATTACATCGTTGGCTTGGACATAAAAGGCGGCGACGGGCTCACCACCTGTCACGTTGTCCCGAAAATGTCTAAGATTAAAGAAGAGTCGAAGGGACTTAATTTTCTAGGCTAGACCTCTGTCTACCCCTGTATTGGGAATTGCATGAAAATATTTATTTATTTATTTTATCAATTATATTATTTTATATTAATATTTTTTTTATTGTATTCATTTTTTTTTATATATTTTATATTTTATCAAATCCTAAAGAAAGTTCTAAGATACTGCAAAAAAATGTATATTAAAATTTATACATTAATTCTGGAGCCCCAAAACATTTACAAAGTATGAAAGGAATTAACTTTTATTATATGTAACTTTTCTTCGAAACATCAACGTCATAAAATCGCTATACAATATGAAAAATTCTTTTAGTTTCCGTGACAAAATTCTTTAGATATGAGAAATTCATATTCAAATACCGCTGAATATAGTTCAGAAGTTGAACAATGAACAGTGAATATTGAAATATTTTAAAAGAATGGATATATTACAAATTGTATATATATATATATATATATATATATATATATATATATATATATATATATATATATATATATATATATATATATTATATATATATATATATATATATATATATATATATATATATATATATATATATATATATATACATATATATATATATATATATATATATATATATATATATATATATATATATATATATATATACATATATATATATATATATATATATATATATATATATATATATATATATATATATATATATATATATATATATATATATATATATATATATATATATATATATATATATATATATATATATATATATATATATATATATATATATATATATATATATATATATATATATATATATATATATATATATATATATATATATATATATATATGTATATGTATATATGTATATATGTATATATGTATATGTATATATGTACATACATATATATATATATACATACATATATATATATATATATATATACATATTTATATATAATATAATGCAGAAGATTGAAAAGGTTTTGATTAGATAGATAGGAATTAAGTTGGTTATAAACGAGGTGTAAAAAACGTGGTCATAAAGGGAAGTTAAAAAATTGGCCGATAACCGGAGAAGCACGTGGGTTTCGTCTTTTTCGGGAGAGGAATTATATTAGCGTCTTTCCAAACAGTTGGAAAGGAAGCATAATTCAAGGAATTATTGAGGATGACAGTAATTACAGGGCTAAGGAGGTCAAGGAGGGGGATGATCATCTTACGGCTTATACAATCAGTACCCACTGCATTCGAATGAATGGATAAGATAGCTCTCTTGACACCACAGCTGTCAAACTGACTTATATTAAAAGCAGGATTATCTGGAGCGGGAATACTTGAAAGGAAATTCAGCGTGTGTTGTTTTGCCCGATCATCAATGCAAGACGCGGATGAGAAATGCTGGTTAAGCTGGTTAAGATCTAAAGTATGATGATTTAAGTTTTTATTTGATTTCCAGAGTCAGGATTTTGAACTGATTCATGAATTCGTTGTGCTTTTCTACACACATTGTTGCAGCGATTACGTATTAGATTAATATATTTTTCTCTGTTATTGTAACTAGGATCTGATTTGTATCTTGATTTTAACCGATTCTTCTTCTCAATTATTTTTTATGTCATCCGTCAACCACGGGATTGGTGGATGTTTAAGGCGCACTGAACGAACAGGTGCATGTTTATCATACAACTGAATTAAGAGGGAGTTAAATAAAGCAACTTTTTCGTCAACTGTGGGCGCATTAAGTACAAAACTCCAATTTAACTCTTTGGCGTCCTTAATAAGATGATCTAAGTTTATACTACTAAAATTGCGCTGAAGTAATATCCTTGACTTAGCTTTCGGAGGTCTAATTTTATAGGATAAGTATATAGCATCGTGGAAAGAGAAAGCATCAGCACCACACTGACTATGTTTTTCAACATGACAAAGCGAAGACACAAACATTATGTCAAGAAGAGAATGGGTACAGTTAGGAAAAAAGTGAGTAGCAGAAGAGGGAAGAAGTTTCAAATTGGCTGCATCGATAACAGATTTTAGTCGGGTTGATCTTAAATTGTTTTTTAAAAGACAATTGTTAAAATCTCCCATTACAATAGAGTGATCATAAGATGGAGTCAGATCTTCAAGAAGGTTTTCGAAAGCAGGAAAGTAGTCGACAGTAAGAGAAGGGCTGTAGAAAACACCAAGAAGTATTTTTGTATGTGAGAGAAGTACTTCGATGAAGAGGAATTCCGCGTTGCCTCCAGACTGCGTGGAAGTCTCCCGATCCCACATATCTTATACAATCATTCGTACATCAGTACGAATGATTGTATAAGATATGTGGGATCGGAGGTAAATAGCAACGCCACCACCGCCCCGATCAGTACGGGCGTTACGAATAAGTCGAAAGTCTGGAAGCGAGTAAGAAGTTGAAGGAATACAGGGTTTTAACCATGATTCCGAAACAAGCACAGCGTGTACATTTTTGCTATCAAAACTCGACAACAAATCGGGGTAATGTGCAGGAATACTTTGAGCGTTTACGTGTACAATGTTAAAGTTTTTGTTAACATCTGCGAAACAAGTGTCCAAAGTCATATTTAATGAAGGAATGCTTTCAAAACTATCGTAGCTGTTCGATCCAATAGAAATGGAATCAGAAGATAAGGAGTAATAATGGCTAGCATCATCATCTAGTGACAACATTATATAAATCTAACACTAAAAAAAACAATACAAATACTAAACACTATAAATAAAATAAAAAAATTTTAGTAAGGTATAAAAAAAAACTTCATCAATAAACTACCCACCAGCAGTTTGAATATTGAAATGCACTTATTGTTACAAAATTATTACTATAAAAATAATTGTAGAAGACTAATGTTAAGAAAAACATGACATATAGTGACAACAATAAGCAATGGATTCTAGGAAATTACTGATAACGTTAAGTGTATATTACGTAAATAGATTCGAAAAAGTTTATTTCAAACTTTTTCTGTCATCTTGTATAGTTATTATTTTATGTGATTGAGTTCGAAATAATTTAACAAAAGTACGAGGTTGCATCACCATGAAGCCATTGCCTAGGAAAACAAGCAGAAAAAACCATACCTTTACGTCAAATGTCAATTGTCAATTTCAACTTGACTGATTAATAAAAACAAAACAATACCCCTGAAATAATAACTAAATTGGGAAACAATAAACAGTACATTAATTTTTCGAATAATTGGCTTGTATATAAAACAGCTACAGATTTATCACTTTGTCATCGACTATCACGTTGTCACTTCAGTGAAAGGTGGTTCGATAAGACTAATTTGTTTTTACCCCAGTATTGGAAGTGGCGTGAAGATATTTTAGATCCATATTGTTTTTATGTAACTAAATATAGCACTGTTCATCCTATTTACTTAGGGGGCAATAAAAGTCCACAGCAGGGCATTGAATGACGTCTTCCGCCAAGAGCAATTTCCATTACTCGTCACGATTCTAATAAACTTATACTTATCGATCGTCACGATAGACGAGTGGTTGAGAGATTGGATTTCGATCAAGAGACCCGAGTTTGATCTCTAGGAGATGAATCTCGTTAGCTTGACCTTGATATAAAGACGGTGACCGGCTCACCGTATGTCATGTTGTCACAAAAAATGTCTTCGTTGAAAAGTGGGTCGAAATAAATTAACTGTCTGCAACATCAAAGGATCAAAATGTTTATTACTGTGATCGTACTGTGACGTCTCTTCGTCTCTTAATTAAGTCATTAATAATGATAGTCAGTTCCCAAAGAGACGATGTATTCTTTACATTTATGGGTGTACAGCCTGCTAAAATTATCTCCATGGTCTCGCTAAATATACCCGACTTAAGTTGTCAAAATATAAATCCAACATCACCAGACTACTTTAGGCGAACCCTTGTCAGTTTTATCCCTAGATTTTAGCATTTATAAATGTTTAATGTCCAATGCATTCCTTTTTGTGTTTAATATTACAACATTTAATAAAACAAATATTTTTTTGTAATTATTTAATTTGATTTATTTTGTATCAACAACTGCAAGAAAATAATATGTTACTTTAAACATACAAATGTAAATTAAAAAGACAAGTACCAGTTATAGTAACGATTCAATTTCAAATAAATTTGTAATTTGCAAGAAACGAATTTACACAAAACTATTATTAACTAAAGTAATAACTTATAAACTCTAATATTTTGTAACAAAAACTATATTTACGTTAATTAAATTGTTTTTGCTTAACTTACCTTAATATAAATGAAAGATTTTTGAAACTTAATCGGCAAAACTCTCAGCATAAGTTTAAGTAAAATAACAAATTTATTATATATAACAAAAGAAATAATGATGTTATGATTTAACTATGTAACATGTCAGGGCGTCATAAGAAAAGCTGACGACTCGTAATCATTGTTGGCAGCTTCCCTGCCTTTAAAGTTAAGGGTTGTGGGTTCAAATCTCGTTGGGGGCAAATAACCTTTGTGAAATCTGGGTCAAGAGGATTTCATAGTCTCAACATCTATCTAACGCGATAAGGCAAATTGCATGATGATTCATGGAAGGTATTTCTTTTATACATTACTTCTTTAACGAGCTCCTCATGATTTCATCCTCCTCATTTAAAATAATTTGTTTCAGTTTCATCAGTTTGAGATAGGTGATCATAGTACCAGATTCATGCAACCTCTCTATCGTCTGTTACCGGTCTGCTTCACTTTAGTATTTTTCGAGATTTTCAATGACGGGTGGTAAATTCTTAGGTTACATGTAAATAATATTTGTAACGCATAATTAAAAAAAAAGATAAAAACAACGGTCATTTTTATATACATTTTTGTATTGTAATATACAAAATACAACCATTCTGTTAGTGACATTCGACCTTAGTGTGGACAGCCAATTTCTTGGTTGACCGCGCGTATTTTACTTATAAATTTCTTGGTTCACTGTGCAATATCTGCTCTTTTGAGAGACCATTATTTTACGGACAAAGGTTTTAAAATGTGTCTTCATTGTATAAAGTAGAATGTAATCTCTTTTAAAAATCCTAGTTGTATGACCACAATAAAAAGTATACATACGAATTTGTTTTAACGAAATGATAGCCTTTAAGATTTAGAAATAAAATAAAATATACATTTGATTTTCTTTTTTCAAAAAATAATAATATTGTTTGTTACTGGGAAACAGTGTGGAAGGAGAAAGAGGTCTACGGGAGTTTCACCAAAGCTCTTCAAGAGTCGTAGATACTGTTGTTTCCCTCAACTACTATGTGTTTATTCGTGACCTACGTTTTTAATGCTACGGTGATCTCTTGGACTTTGATAGACCATTATGTAAAATAGTATAATTAATAGATCTTTTCGAAGAGATCGCTTTGTTTTACTAGTTAAACAATCTATTATAAAAAAATGCCTGCCTTATTGTTTGTACCCCATGGGTTTTTACTTTTCTTTTCATAAAATGTGTTTTTCTTTATTCTACGGTGAACGATAAAGCATAAAATTAATTCATAATGCTTGTACGGTGTCTGTTGTATATAATTTAATTGCAAATGTAACTTAGATCTTCGAGATCCATCATTATCGTGACGTAAGTTCGCCTTTTTTTACCCCAAAAAAAAAAACTAAAAAAGAATGAAAACCTAATATGTTTTCAGGCTCTTTCACGCAGTTTCCAATACAGGGGTAGACAGGGGTCTAGTCCAGAAAATTAAGTCCCTTTGTCCCACCTTCAATCGAAGGCATTTTCGGAACAACGTAACATGTGGTGAGCCCGTCGCCGTCTTTATTTCCAAGCCAACTATATAATTCGTATATAAGTTTTGAAAAAACCCATTGGTACCAGCCTGGGTTTCGAACTCGGGTCTCTTGAATCTAATTTCCGTCCGCCAAACTACTCGGCTGTTGCGACTTTAGTGTGTATCGTGACTTTTATTCTTTTTTTATTTTTTTCCAGGCTCGATCAGGAGAAACATTATAACCTACTTTCTGCAATATACACGAAGTATTTAAGCTTTCAAATTCCCAAAAATTCTTTTAGATTCACGAACCGAAATGTTTTTAATTCGCTTAATCGTTTTCGTGGTCTAATTAACTATTTTAACGCTTAATCGTATAGAATATTTAACCTACTTCGAAAAATAACGCTATATTTATATGCCCGCCAATTTTTTTTTATTTCCAATTGGATATTTAACTAAAACCATGTAAATGCCACGTGTTCACGCCATGCCCTATACTGGGATGCAGACAGAGGTCTAGACAATTAAGTCCTTTCAATACACTTTTCACCTTAGAAATTATTTGGGACAGTGTAAAATTAATCGTAAAATAATGTAAATAAATAAATATCTTCACGCATATTTTCAATATGCGTGAAGATATTTATTTATTTACAAAGCGATCGCAGCCCTTTCCTGTTAAGCAAGTCAACATTTCTGCTTTGGTATTTTTTGCAGGCAATATGAAGTAGATTTGTATTTATTTATAATATTTTATATTATTTTACGATTAATTTTACACTGTCCCAAATAATGTCTAAGGTGAAAAGTGTATGGAAAGGACTTAATTGTCTAGACCTCTGTCTGCATCCCAGTATAGGGCATGGCGTGAACACGTGGCATTTACATGGTTTTAGTTAAATATCCAATTGGAAATAAAAAAAAATTGGCGGGCATATAAATATAGCGTTATTTTTCGAAGTAGGTTAAATATTCTATACGATTAAGCGTTAAAATAGTTAATTAGACCACGAAAACGATTAAGCGAATTAAAAACATTTCGGTTCGTGAATCTAAAAGAATTTTTGGGAATTTGAAAGCTTAAATACTTCGTGTATATTGCAGAAAGTAGGTTATAATGTTTCTCCTGATCGAGCCTGGAAAAAAATAAAAAAAGAATAAAAGTCACGATACACACTAAAGTCGCAACAGCCGAGTAGTTTGGCGGACGGAAATTAATTTCAAGAGACCCAAGTTCGAACCCCAGGCTGGTACCAATGGGTTTTTTCAAAACTTATATACGAATTATATAGTTGGCTTGGAAATAAAGACGGCGACGGGTTCACCACATGTTACGTTGTTCCGAAAATGCCTTCGGTTGAAGGTGGGACAAAGGGACTTAATTTTCTGGACTAGACCCCTGTCTACCCCTGTATTGGAAACAACGTGAAAGAGCCTGAAAACATTTTTGTTTTCATTCTTTTTTAGTTTTTTTTGGGTAAAAAAAGGCGAACTTACGTCACGATAATGATGGATCTCGAAGATCTAAGTTACATTTGCAATTAAATTATATACAACAGACACCGTACAAGCATTATGAATTAATTTTATGCTTTATTGTTCACCGTAGAATAAAGAAAAACACATTTTATAAAAAGAAAAGTAAAAGCCCATGAGGTACAAACAATAAGGCAGGCATTTTTTTATAATAGATTGTTTACTAGTAAAACAAAGCGATCTCTTCGAAAAGATCTATTAATTATACTATTTTACATAATGGTCTATCAAAGTCCAAGAGATCACCGTAGCATTAAAAACGTAGGTCACGAATAAACACATAGTAGTTGAGGGAAACAACAGTATCTACGACTCTTGAAGAGCCTTGGTGAAACTCCCGTAGACCTCTTTCTCCTTCCACACTGTTTCCCAGTAACAAACAATATTATTATATTTTGAAAAAAGAAAATCAAATGTATATTTTATTTTATTTCTAAATCTTAAAGGCTATCATTTCGTTAAAACAAATTCGATTTTTAAAAGAGATTACATTCTACTTTATACAATGAAGACTCATTTTAAAACCTTTGTCCGTAAAATAATGGTCTCTCAAAAGAGCAGATATTGCACAGTGAACCAAGAAATTTATAAGTAAAATACGCGCGGTCAACCAAGAAATTGGCTGTCCACACTAAGGTCGAATGTCACTAACAGAATGGTTGTATTTTGTATATTACAATACAAAAATGTATATAAAAATGACAGTTGTTTTTATCTCTTTTTAAATTATGCGTTACAAATATTATTTACATGTACCCTAAGAATTTACCACCCGTCATTGAAAATCTCGAAAAATACTAAAGTGAAGCAGACCGGTAACAGACGATAGAGAGGTTGCATGAATCTGGTACTATGATCACCTATCTCAAAATGATGAAACTGAAACAAATTATTTTAAATGAGGAGGATGAAATCATGAGGAGTTCGTTAAAGAAGTAATTTATAAAAGAAATACCTTCCATGAATCATCATGCAATTTGCCTTCTAGCGTTAGATAGATGTTGAGACTATGAAATCCTCTTGACCCAGATTTCACAAAGGTTATTTGCCCCCAGCGAGATTTGAACTCACAACCCTTAACTTTAAAGGCAGGGACGCTGCCAACAAAGATTACGAGTCGTCAGCTTTTCTTATGACGCCCTGACATGTTACATAGTTAAATCATAACATCATTATTTCTTTTGTTATAAATAATAAATTTGTTACTTTACTTAAACTTATGCTGAGAGTTTTGCTGGTTAAGTTTCAAAAATCTTTCATTTAAATTAAGGTAAGTTAAGTAAAAACAATTTAATTAACGTAAATACAGTTTCTAGTAGTATTTACATTAAGGTAAGTTAAGTAAAAACAATTTAATTAAGTAAATATAGTTATTGCACGTTCTTGGATTTAGAAAAGGCCTATGATAGAGTAGTGAGGAATGAATTGTGGTCAGCATTGTCCGTGAAAGGTGTCAGCTGTATCCTCATACGAGCATTGCAATCTTTTTATAGGAATTCCTGTGCTTGTGTAAGGATAAACGGGGCATACACTGAATGGTTTAATATCGAAAAAAGGTGTTAGACAGGGATGTGTAGCGTCACCGTGGCTGTTTAATCTGTTTATGGACAATTGCTTGACAGATTTAAAAGAGAATGAAAGTGGGTTGAGAATGAATGAGTTACTCGTCAAATATTTTCTCTATGCTGATGATCAAGTATTACTTGCGTCTTCAGCCGAGGAGTTGCAGGAGATGGTAACTGCTATGAGTGAAGCTTTTGTTAGAAAGGAGATGAAGATGAATGTAAAGAAGACGAAAGTAATGGCGTTTGAAAGAGATGAGATCATGACAGACTGCAATATAGTGATTGGAGATGAACAAATTGAACAGGTGAATGAGTTTGTGTATCTGGGTTCAAAGTTCACAAGAGATGGAAAGTGTGAGAGTGATATTGAAAGAAGAGTGAATGCAGGAAACATGGTGAATGGAGCTTTGCACTCCTTTATGAGCAGTCGGATGGTGTCTAACAAGGCTCGTTTGGCTGTGCATAGGGGAGTTTTGGTTCCGACACTCATGTAAGGAAGTGAAAGTTGGGTATGGCAGAAGAAACATGAAAGCAGAGTAAATGCAGTTGAGATGAGAGCATTAAGAAGTATGTTAGGAGTTAAACTGAGCGACAGGATAAGGAATGGTGAAATAAGGAAACGTTGTGGTCTGAAAGAAGATGTAGTGACTAAAATTGAGAAAGGTATGCTGAGATGGTTTGGCCATGTCGAGAGAATGAATGAAGAACGATTGACGAAAAAAGCATATAAGGCGAGTGTGAACGGAAGTGTAGGAAGGGGGAGACCTAGGCGGACGTTTCAAGACCAAATCAGGGACGTCCTGAAAAATGGCCAGGTCAAGAGTACCCTGAATCGAAGAGAATGAATGAAGGGAATAATGAAAGTGGACGAAGCGAAACAAGTATGTAAGGATCGTAGAAAGTGGAAAGAAATGGTCTCTGCCTACCCCTACGGGAAAGAGGCGTGATGATATGTATGTATGAATGTATGTATGTAATATAGTTTTTGTTACAAAATATTAGAGTTTATAAGTTATTACTTCAGTTAATAATAGTTTGTGGAAATTCGTTACTTGAAAATTATAAATTTATTTGAAAATGAATCGTTACTATAACTGGTACTTGTCTTTTTAATTTACATTTGTATGTTTAAAGTAACATACACAGTCAGGTCATAAGTATTGTCACAAAGTAAACAATTTTCTTTTAGAATGCTGGCCACAAAAAGTTTATTGAATTCGAATTTCGAATTGTTCATGAAAATAAAACTACATACTTTTTAGAATTTTACTCATTTTTAAATATGGAGTGGACGCTTAAAGAAGACCGTGTTGCAGTTATTGCGTTGCATCGTTGCGGTTATGCGCCAATTCAAGTTTTTGACATACTGAAAAATTTGAATATAACCAAAAGATTCGTTTATAGTACCATCAAACGATACAATGTAGATGACAGGTCAAGAAGTGGTCGCCCTCGGTCTGTTAGGACTCCAGCAGTGATAAAAGCTGTGAAGGCGCGAATTCAAAGAAATCCCAAACTTAAGCGGGAACTGTTGGCCCTTCAGATGGGGTTAAGCAGAACCACGATCAAAAGGGTGTTAAATGAAGACTTAGGGCTTCGGGCATATCGAAGAAAAACCACGCTTTGTTTAAGCGTTACGCGGGAAAAAATATCGGGAAATTCTTTATTCGGAAGAAAATTTTTTTACCGTAGAAGGGAGCTACAACAAACACAATGATAAGGTGTACGCATACAGTAGTGAATAAGCAAGCAACCGTATTCCGTGTGTCCAACGAGGTCATTTTCCATCCTCGCTCATAGTGTGGTTGGGAGTTTCTTATTGGGGCTTAACAGAGGTACATTTTTGCGAGAACGGTGTAAAAACGAATGCAGTTGTGTATCAAAATACAGTCCTGATGAACCTTGTGGAACCTGTTTCTCATACCATGTTCTATAACAGGCACTGGGTATTCCAACAAGATTTAGCGCCAGCTCATAGAGCGAAGAGCACACAAGACTGGCCGGCGGCGCGTGAAATTGACTTCATCGGGCACGAAGACTGGCCCTCCTCCAGTCCAGATTTGAATCCGTTAGATTATAAGATATGACAACACTTGGAGGAAAAGGCGTGCTCAAAGCCGCATCCCAATTTGGAGTCACTCAAGACATCCTTGATTAAGGCAGCCGCCGATATTGACATGGACGTCGTTCGTGCTGTGATAGACGACTGGCCGCACAGATTGAAGGCCTGTATTCAAAATCACGGAGGTAATTTTGAATAAACTTTAGTATTATAAACTTTAGTAACTAAGAATCTATGTTTTGTTAAGTTCATTTTGGTATATAAATAGTTACATAATGAATAAACTTGTTTTAATTATTTTAGGTTAAACATGCGACAGAATTTATGACCTGACTAGGTATAATTTTCTTGCAGTTGTTGATACAAAATAAATCAAATTAAATAATTACAAAAAAATATTTGTTTTATTAAATGTTGTAATATTAAACATAAAAAGGAATGCATTGGACATTAAACATTTGTAAATGCTAAAATCTTGAGGGATAAAACTGACAAGGGTTCGCCTAAAGTAGTCTGGTGATGTTGGATTTATATTTTGACAACTTAAGTCCGGTATATTTAGCGAGACCATGGAGATAATTTTAGCAGGCTGTACACCCATAAATGTAAAGAATACATTGTCTCTTTGGCAACTGATTATCATTATTAATGACTTAATTAAGAGACGATGAGACGTCACAGTACGATCACAGTAATGAGCCGGTCACCGTCTTTATATCAACGTCAAGCTAACGAGATTCATCTCCTAGAGATCAAACTCGGGTCTTTTGATCGAAATTCAATCTCTCAACCACTCGTCTATCGTGACGATCGATAAGTATAAGTTTATTAGAATCGTGACGAGTAATGGAAATTGCTCTTGGCGGAAGACTTCATTCAATGCCCTGCTGTGGACTTTTATAGCCCCCTAAGTAAATAGGATGAACAGTGCTATATTTAGTTACATAAAAACAATATGAATCTAAAATATCTTCACGCCATTTCCAATACTGGGATAAAAACAAATTAGTCTTCTCGAAACACCTTTCACTGACGTGACAACGTGATAGTCGACGACAACGTGATAGATCTGTAGCTGTTTTATATACAAGCCAAGTATATAATGTATTATACATTCCTATAACTTGCTATATCTATTAGCAAATATGTTTATAGTTAAATCTTCGTTATTAAATTTATAAAAAATTAAAATGATTTAGCGAAAAAATGAGTAATAATAAACACGGAAAACGTAAAATTTCATGTTTGTATCCAAATTAACATATATACGAATTCGTGGTTGGAGACACATATTGTGACTAACATTATTATTCTGTTTCCGAATTTGTGCCTATTTACATATTATGGTTCTATTATTGAGCAGGTACGTTTTACCTGTTATTAATACTCGTAAGCATGAAAAAACATATAATCCAACTTTGACTCCAGTATAAGCTTATAAAAAAATATCTGCATACTATTCTCAATACAGGGGTAGACAGAAGTCTATTATAGACAATTAAGTAGTTTCGATCCACCGAAGATATTTTGGGACAACATGACAGGTGGTGAGCCCGTCGCCGTCTTTACGTCCAAGCCAACGATATGAATCGTGCATAGGTTTTGAAAAAAAAAACCATTGGTACGAGCCTGCCATCTGGGGATCGAAATCGGGTCTCTCAACTCGAATCCCGATCACCCATCCACTCGGCTAACGTGTCTACAAATATATTTTATATACATTATAGCAAAAAAAATCATGTTTTTAAGGCTAGTTATGAGCTATAAAACATTCATAAATGTCTGTAGATTCGTATACAGACAAGCGCAGTGTAGGCCCCCTTCCCCTCAAAATTTCCTCTGTTAGTGCTTACGCTTCGGGATGTCGGTGATCTTATGGTTATGCTTTAATGGTATCTTTGAGATGGCATTTGTTCTGCATTGAACTCTGAATAGGATGTAAACTATAAACTGTAAAATACGTAACAAAAAAGACATTTGTCTTCGGTGCACAATATGTTGACGTATTTTCTACCCTATCTTGCCAAGTCTCCCTTGCCAAGTGACCCTTCTACCGTATTTTCCCCGTGTCAGCTCCTTCCATTTGACCGTATCCAAAGAAGAGCTGCTCGAATTGTCGACGACCATACTCTATCTCATCGGCTAGATCCCCTGGCTTTGCGAAGAGATGTTGCATCTCTTTGCATTTTCTATAAAATCTACTACGGGGAGTGCTCCGAGGAATTGTTCGGATTAATCCCAGCCGCTGAATTTCACCATCGTACCTTACGGCATAACCAAAGATTTCATTAACACCACCTTGATGCTTGGCATTCCACCACATTGCGATTTTCGCGGAATTTTCTGGCACGCACTTGTACTTTGTGGCATGAGCTGCCGTCAGCGATTTTTCCGGACTGATACGACTTAGGGACCTTCAAGAAAAGAACCTATACCTTTCTCAAAGGCCGGCAACGCATCCGCTCTTCCTCCGGTATTGCAGATGTTCATGGGTTGCGGTAATCACCTTACCATCACGTTACCTGCTCGTTTGCGAGGCAAACTAGCAGGTGGCACACGTGATTGTCTTGATTGGTGGACGTCTCCTATAAAAAACATGTTTTTATTGTCGTGTTTAAAACCACCGACAAATTATATTACAGGATATTTCAATGCTTATACTACTCAAATACAATAAACTACGTCGGCTAAACACAAACTGGTCAAGTTTATCTTAACAAAGACATAGACATTCTAAGGATTAGGTTCAGCCAAATCTAGCACGTAGGTAAAGACAATGCACTAACATTATGTATCTGCAATCGACTATTTACCTTGATCCACTTCACCATTGTGGTTCTGGAAGACAAAGGAGCATCTACTTTACTTCCTTTTGCAGAGCTGACCTTGCACAAATAGATAGGGACAATATCACATTCATTGCTCCGATCCCAATGTAATATGCTGAAGCACTTATAGTATGGGAATCGAAAAAAACGAAGGCACGACAAACGCCCAGACCCGAGAAAATTTAATTGAACCCGGGACCTCGAGATGGCGACACCTTTGAAAACTAGTGTTGAACTTGAACGCCCCTTGTCCACGGAGGTCGACAAAACAGTAAAACAAGGAGGCGTAATTTGTGCTCATAGTACCAACAATGATTGACAAGCATCGCAAAATCAAAATTTGAGTAGCTGTATCAATTAATAGTTAATTTTGATCTGATTTTGTTCTATTCTTCTATTTCATGTCCCTTGTAGATTCATAGTGGGCATCCCATAAATCTCCGCAATCTATCTTCTCCTCCCATTTTCCTTTCTCTGTTCTGTCTTTTTAAGCAGTTCCTTATACAAACAACACATTTTTAAAGTGAGTTAGCAAAAGATTTCTCTTAAGGTCAATACAGCTATTCATTACCGCTTTGCTTATTATAAAATCTGATCTGAACCCCTCCTTTGATATCCCTTAATATTTCCTCAAATATTTTCATTGTAAGTTAACTCTGAATTCACCAACAATACATATATGACCTTAATTTTATACATACCTACGTAGTTTAAAATATTAATAACGCTAATTTATATTAAAATATAACAATACTTTAAAATATTTTAGTCATATCTAAACATGCGTGTTCGAAAATTTAAAGGAAATATGCTCGAATGTGTCCCAATGATGTAAATTAAAAATTTATTCCAAGAATCCTTTGATCAGAAATTTAACGAACATTACTCAGTGTACCTTCGACTCCAAAGAAATAACAAGCAATAAGCATCCATTTAGGCTTCAGCTTACGAAATATTTCAAGTCAGTTCCTTCATTAAAATTTGTACGAGAAGATGTTTCCAATAATGATATCCTTCGTATAAAACTTTTCCCCGAAAAATTGCCAATCTCGATTCGGAGCGTGGTCCATTTCTCACAGAACCCTATTTGAAAACTTTTCACGAGTAAACAGAGATGCTAAATTTCCTGTGAATGTGTTCGTTCTGTAATGTTCTCATTACAACGTCTATAACTAGAACAAAGATATTTTACAAGAACAAAGATATTTGAAGTCACGATAGCCGATTGGTTGGGTGGGTGGTCGGAATTTGGAGTCAAGAAACCCGAGTTCGATCCCCAGGTGGCAGGCTCGTACCAATGGGTTTTTCAAAAACTCATGTACGAATTACATCGTTGGCTTTAGAATAAAGACGGCGACGGGCTGACCACCTGTCACATTGTCCCGAAAATATCTTCGGTGGAAGGTGTGTCAAAGGTACTTAATTGTCTAGACTAGACCCCTGTCTACCCCTGTATTGGGAATAGGGTGAAGATATTTATTTATAAAGATATTTTAAAATCGATGCATGTAGGATAGAGTAGCTCTAAGATAAGAGCGTTGCTACAATACGGCAAAGGTCGTGCATTCGAATCCCTCCCGTGTCAGTTGAAATAAAAAAAAATATGTAACATATAAATGTAATAGCATACAATATATATAACGAACAGAAGAAGTCCACGAAGTATTTACTTTGAAGGTCTGTTCTATTAGCAAGGGTTTGCCATAGTTGCCGCTTGACAAGCGAATTGAGAAACGTAGTATGATCAGTATATCATAGTAACAGATTGTATACCTCATATACTGCTGCCCGTCACGGATCTGCTGTAATATTTGCCGCGGTTATTGTCACGCCATTTTTATTTTGTATTTTAACTTATAACCTTTACTTCAAAAAAATTAATGCTTAAACAGGTGATGATTGGAGTTCAAGCTCTACTAATGATTTGTCGAGGTATACTCTGATGATTTATTTGATGATATAATTTCAGACCAGTAGACTGATGTAATTTCATGTTCTAAAAATGAAACATGGAAATAGCAATCAAATTCTTTCATAGGTAATAAAAGAATTTGATTGATATTTCAATGTCGATCAATTTGAATATAGAAAAAATATCTCCATATGACAGTATAAGAGTCATACATATAGTGCCTGAGGACCGTTCACTGTGGAAAGTTTTAGGGGAGGCCTATGTTCAGCAGTGGACTCTTAATGGGCTGTAAAGAAGAAGAAGAAGAGTCATACGTATGTGAATGAAATTATGAACTTAATTGTCTAGACTCGACCTCTGTCTACCCCTGTATTGGGAATTGGGTGAAGATATTTATTTATAAAGATATTTTAAAATCGATGCATGTAGGATAGAGTAGCTCTAAGATAAGAGCGTTGCTACAATACGGCAAAGGTCGTGCATTCGAATCCCTCCCGTGTCAGTTGAAATAAAAAAAAATATGTAACATATAAATGTAATAGCATACAATATATATAACGAACAGAAGAAGTCCACGAAGTATTTACTTTGAAGCTCTGTTCTATTAGCAAGGGTTTGCCATAGTTGCCGCTTGACAAGCGAATGGAGAAACGTAGTATGATCAGTATATCATAGTAACAGATTGTATACCTCATATACTGCTGCCCGTCACGGATCTGCTGTAATATTTGCCGCGGTTATTGTCACGCCATTTTTATTTTGTATTTTAACTTATAACCTTTACTTTAAAAAAATTAATGCTTAAACAGGTGATGATTGGAGTTCAAGCTCTACTAATGATTTGTCGAGGTATACTCTGATGATTTATTTGATGATATAATTTCAGACCAGTAGACTGATGTAATTTCATGTTCTAAAAATGAAACATGGAAATAGCAATCAAATTCTTTCATAGGTAATAAAAGAATTTGATTGATATTTCAATGTCGATCAATTTGAATATAGAAAAAATATCTCCATATAACAGTATAAGAGTCATACATATAGTGCCTGAGGACCGTTCACTGTGGAAAGTTTTAGGGGAGGCCTATGTTCAGCAGTGGACTCTTAATGGGCTTTAAAGAAGAAGAAGAAGAGTCATACGTATGTGAATGAAATTATGAACTTAATTGTCTAGACTCGACCTCTGTCTACCCCTGTATTGGGAAGTGCGTGAAGATATTTTTTTTCTAAATGATTTGTATCCTCGACGGCGGGACCCGCTGGTGACAAGATTGCTCTACAGTAAGGTCTAGCCATTCAACATGTAAATAGAGCTATCGATCTTGGTACTATGCCAAGAGGAGATGTTTTCAGTTTTTGTTATTAAGTGTTGTAAATATAAATATAAATTTGTTTCTATTTCTGTATTTTTTTTTGTAAATAAAGTATTTAAAAAAATTGGCGGTTTTAACCCTTTATTCGTTTTGCCTGGCATTTTTCATGTACGTAACCAAACCGACATACGCAGCGCAAAAAAAAAACCAAAATGATTCTATCAGAATCCTATAATACATTACTTTACTCTGATTTCAAGAGGTAAGTAAATATTGAAACCCAAAACATCGCGCGAGATATTAACATATATATGAACTCCGTGCTCAAGACGCAAATAAAGGCCAAAATGAGAATTTATTTGTCGTATTTGTACAAATATATTATTTGAAACTTATTATGTTGCCTTTTCAGCATGAATACACACACAAACACCCATACACACACATGTTTTTACACATATGTTTTTCTGTAGACTAAGTTTATGGTTGAGTGGCGTTTACACCGATTTTCAAAATTTTAGCCAGATCTGAGGTTCAGAGTTCGTTTCTTTGCTTTTTTTATTGACTACTTTTATGTTCGAGGGGCGTACATACCAGTTTAACACAAAGGTGTAGCCAGCTCTGAGGTTCTGAGTTCGGTTCTCGAACTAATCAATCTAGAAAACCAATGTATTTCCCGGATTACCGTGAGTTTCGAACTAGGCGAAGAGAAAAGCCTTAAAAATGTCATTGGTTAAGATAGATAGTGGGATAACCATCGATAAATACAAGACCAAAATTCAGCTGATCTGAACAGGTGACAGGCTGCGCTATACTAGACACCTTGGTTGGGACAATGGAATTCAAGTCAAGAGACCCGTGTTCGATAGGTGGTAGGCTCGTGCTAACGGGTTATTTTTTAAACTTATGAACTATTTATATAGTTGGCTTGGAAATAAAGACGGTTATAGGCTGACCATCTGTCACGTTGTCCCAAAAAATGAAAGGTAGGTCGAAAGGTCTTTATTGTCTAGACCTCTGTCTTCTTCCTCAGTATTGGGAATTGCTTGAAGATCATTTTTTCCTCACATTTATATCGTCACATTAAGTTCTATGTTATTCCTTACCAAATATTCTGAATATGAGCTACCGGTGCCCGTTGTAGGTCTTACAAAATCTGTATGACAAGTCACGAGGCAGGTAAACAGTAGTATACTTATAAACATTGATTTACTGAGAACACATAATTTAATATGCATTGTATTTCGCGTTTCTGCAGAGTTGTGCTGTGTTTACCTTTCCCGGTGAAACTTCGGGATGAAACGACTGCTGCAGAACTCTCGTACATAATATATATACGCTCTTGTACATAATATATATAGCTATACATTTATACATGTACGAGTAAATAATATTAAAGTGTCTGTTTGCAATTCCAAGTTAGAACAGCTTTTTACTGAAAGCGTATGACAGTATATACAATACTTGAATATAAAAATCACGTTTGAAATGTTTTTCCTATCAGCCTTTCTATCTCTCTGTTTGTCTACCTGTCTGTGTATTCCTGCTAAATAGGTGAAACGATTTTTAAAGGACTTCCACTGGCAGATAGCTGATATTCGTAACTTTGGCTACTTTAAATAAATAAATATAAATATCTTCACGCAATTCCCAATACAGGTGTAGACAGAGGTCAAGTCTAGACAATTAAGTCCCTTTGACCCACCTTCCACCGAAGATATTTTCGGGATAACGTGACAGGTGGTGAGCCCGTCGTCGTTTTTATGTCCAAGCCAACGATGAAATTCGTACATAAGTTTTGAAAACTCATTGGTACTGCCACCTGGGGATCGAACTCGGGTCTCTCGACTCGACATTCCGACCACCCAACAACTCGGCTATCGTGACTTGGCTACTTTTATTTTAGAAAAATTTGGGGTTCTGGTTTAAGTGTTAAACCGCGAGCAAAATACACAACATGTAACTATCAATGCCCACCTTTGACAATCGACGTGAATGCCGATCGATCACGGAAGTCGTTTACAGAAATGCAACTTTGTGTAAAATATTTTCATGTCACGACATTGATTGTTTTTCGAAATTTGCGGGTAGAAATAGACAGGAGCTAAAATTATAATTCAATATTATTTATGTGCCTAAAACCGACATATTTTATTCAAGTCGTTACGTTAAACTATGGCCATGAACAAATGTTTTACCGAGTAAGGGATGAGAATTTCATAAGAAATAAGTTTTAAATTTAAGTGTATGATGTTAAACAGTTATATACAGGTAGTATGAATGAAACATAAATTTATTTATTTATTATTATTATTTATGTGCCTAAAACCGACATACGCAGCGCAAAAACCAAAATGATTCTATCAGAATCCTATAATACATTACTTTACTCTGATTTCAAGAGGTAAGTAAATATTGAAACCCAAAACATCGCGCGAGATATTAACATATATATGAACTCCGTGCTCAAGACGCAAATAAAGGCCAAAATGAGAATTTATTTGTCGTATTTGTACAAATATATTATTTGAAACTTATTATGTTGCCTTTTCAGCATGAATACACACACAAACACCCATACACACACATGTTTTTACACATATGTTTTTCTGTAGACTAAGTTTATGGTTGAGTGGCGTACACACCGATTTTCAAAATTTTAGCCAGATCTGAGGTTCAGAGTTCGTTTCTTTGCTTTTTTCATTGACTACTTTTATGTTCGAGGGGCGTACATACCAGTTTAACACAAAGGTGTAGCCAGCTCTGAGGTTCTGAGTTCGGTTCTCGAACTAATCAATCTAGAAAACCAATGTATTTCCCGGATTACCGTGAGTTTCGAACTAGGCGAAGAGAAAAGCCTTAAAAATGTCATTGGTTAAGATAGATAGTGGGATAACCATCGATAAATACAAGACCAAAATTCAGCTGATCTGAACAGGTGACAGGCTGCGCTATACTAGACACCTTGGTTGGGACAATGGAATTCAAGTCAAGAGACCCGTGTTCAATAGGTGGTAGGCTCGTGCCAACGGGTTATTTTTTAAACTTATGAACTATTTATATAGTTGGCTTGGAAATAAAGACGGTTATAGGCTGACCATCTGTCACGTTGTCCCAAAAAATGAAAGGTAGGTCGAAAGGTCTTTATTGTCTAGACCTCTGTCTTCTTCCTCAGTATTGGGAATTGCTTGAAGATCATTTTTTCCTCACATTTATATCGTCACATTAAGTTCTATGTTATTCCTTACCAAATATTCTGAATATGAGTTACCGGTGCCCGTTGTAGGTCTTACAAAACCTGTATGACAAGACACGAGGCAGGTAAACAGTAGTATACTTATAAACATTGATTTACTGAGAACACATAATTTAATATGCATTGTATTTCGCGTTTCTGCAGAGTTGTGCTGTGTTTACCTTTCCCGGTGAAACTTCGGGATGAAACGACTGCTGCAGAACTCTCGTACATAATATATATACGCTCTTGTACATAATATATATAGCTATACATTTATACATGTACGAGTAAATAATATTAAAGTGTCTGTTTGCAATTCCTAGTTAGCAGCTTTTTACTGAAAGCGTATGACAGTATATACAATACTTGAATATAAAAATCACGTTTGAAATGTTTTTCCTATCAGCCTTTCTATTTCTCTGTTTGTCTACCTGTCTGTGTATTCCTGCTAAATAGCTGAAACGATTTTTAAAGGACTTCCACTGGCAGATAGCTGATATTCGTAACTTTGGCTACTTTAAATAAATAAATATAAATATCTTCACGCAATTCCCAATACAGGTGTAGACAGAGGTCAAGTCTAGACAATTAAGTCCCTTTGACCCACCTTCCACCGAAGATATTTTCGGGACAACGTGACAGGTGGTGAGCCCGTCGCCGCCTTTATGTCCAAGCCAACGATGAAATTCGTACATAAGTTTTGAAAAACTCATTGGTACTGCCACCTGGGGATCGAACTCGGGTCTCTCGACTCGACATTCCGACCACCCAACAACTCGGCTATCGTGACTTGGCTACTTTTATTTTAGAAAAATTTGGGGTTCTGGTTTAAGTGTTAAACCGCGAGCAAAAATACACAACATGTAAACTACTTCAAACGCCCACCTTTGACAATCGACGTGAATGCCGATCGATCACGGAAGTCGTTTACAGAAATGCAACTTTGTGTAAAATATTTTCATGTCACGACATTGATTGTTTTTCGAAATTTGCGGGTAGAAATAGACAGGAGCTAAAATTATAATTCATTATTATTTATGTGCCTAAAACCGACATATTTTATTCAAGTCGTTACGTTAAAATATGGCCATGAACAAATGTTTTACCGAAGAAATAAGTTTTAAATTTAAGTGTATGATGTTAAACAGTTATATACAGGTAGTATGAATGAAACATAAATTTATTTATTTATTATTATTATTTATAACCATATCAGCATTAAAATTTTAAAGTGACCAACAAAAATACCAAATGTATACGAGTATACATTCATAAACAAAGAAACAATGATTAAATTTATAGTATAATTTAAATAATATTATGATATAAACTTTATTGTGCAAGATCATATTTCTTGAACATTTTGATTCTAAAATACCTTGTAATCAAATCGCATTTCTTTTTTTTTGTCTTCTTTTGCACGACATGGTTACAGGCTACAGGACCAGAGGGCCAGTGCCTAGATGTTTTGATAATGTAATTCTTTCAACCGACCTTTTGCTGGAGCTTCTTTTAGGATTTTTTTTTCCTAAAATTACGTTCATCGCTTGAAAATACATACATATTTCAGTCGTTTAAACATCTTAATGTTATGAGTAATTTATATATGTTATCACAGTACTTGTTCGTTTATTACCCATTTTAATAAATTGCGTCTTTAACCGCCATAATGATATCATTACGGCACCCCGCATAATTGGAGGATGTAGATATGGTCAATAAAGAAAAGTGAATGCGTCGAAAAACCTCAAATCGTTTTGGGGTAACGATATTATTTTTTTTGTACCGAAACGGTCCTTACACACGCCCACGCTAATGTAGGCATCATGGATATTTATTACGTAAAATGAATCCTAAGTAGCTCGACAGTCATGATAGCCGAGTGGTTAGATAATCGGTATTCGAATAGAGACCGGAGTTCCATGTTCGGATCGGTGAATGGATTTTTTCAAAACTTACGTAAGATTTATATCGTTGGCTTGAAAATAAAGACGGCGACAGGCTCACCACCTGTCAGGTAGTCTCAAAAATGTCTTCGGTGAAAGGTGGGTCGAACTGACTTAATTGTCTAGACCTCTGTCTACTGGGCGTATTGGAAATAGCGCGAAGATATTTTTACGAAGATGATAATTAATCACTTTTAGTTTACAACGAGCGTTTAAATCATAACTTTATCATAAAGGATGGCGCGGTTTACGTTCCTTAGAAGACAGAGAGAAACGACTTGTGCGAAACGTTTGTCGGGATGAATATTCAAACTATTTACTGAATATGTAATACACGGTTTCGGAATTAGCCGTGCGTTGTTAATTAAACGTGTTCAATGCGCTACGAATATCGTGTCATTTGACATAACACGACGATTGTGTTGGCAACTCTCCGGTGTATTAATCATTCAATAGTATTCTCTGTGCACTGCGACATGACTAATTACCGAAAGTAATTTGTGTGCGTTTAATTTTTAATTAGTATCCAGTTTTCGAACGTATTTGTAATTTATATACGGTAAGAAATTTCAAATATATGTAATATTTTTTTTATTTTCACGCAATTTCCCTTACTGGGATAGGCAAAGATCTGAGTAAGATCCTTTCAAACTCGATATACTTATCACGTAAGCTTAATTGGAATAATGTGATAGCAGGTGAGCCTATCGCCGTCTTGAGTCCAACGTCTCGATACAAAGTAAGAGGTTTTCTTTCGGAAACTCAAATGTGAGTCGAAATGCTCGAAGAGAGGTGGAGCATTCACAATGATGAAAAATAATAATACATTTGAAAGAAACAAAAGAGATCGTCACTGCTCGACCTTTACTTCCTGAATACTCCGTCAGGGATTATGCATGGATATATAACAATAAAATTGAGTTTAATGTTTTACGATAAAGTGTTTAATAGATGCAACTTAAAAGCGATTTTAAGAATAAATAAATATATCTTCACGCTACTCCCAATACAGGGGTAGACAGAGGTATTGTCTAGACAATTAAGTCCCTTCGACCCACCTTTCACGGAAGACATATTTCGAGACAACATCACAGGTGGTGAGCCCGTCGCCGCCTTTATCTACATGCCAACGATTTAACTCATACATAAGTTTTTTTAAACCGATTGGTACGTGCCGGCCACCTTGGGATCGAACTCAGGTCTCTTGACTCTAATTCCGATCACTCAACAACGGCTATCGTGACTTTTTTTGCGATCTTAAGACTTATCCATAGCCCACTTAGCAACTTTGAGCTTCCTCATCCAGCTGGACTACATCTCATATCCATCATCACTGGATATACGCCATTTTTATTGCTACAAGAATTTAATGCTACAGGGTTACTACAATTGATACATTAATTTAATGCATAAAAACGTCAAATCTGCTAATCAAGTAATACGAAACTAAATATTTAGTGCTTTCTTATATTAAGTTACGACAGTAAAAGTTATGTTTGATATACCGACAGCCTACCAGCATACTGTTGGAAAAATGCCAAACGAAACTTAACGAAGAATTAATAACTTAAACATTTCAACGAAAGCTTTTAACTGTAAGAAAACTAAAACAAAATATGATCAGAGTTATTGAAATGAAACCATTATTTTTGTATTTAATTTTTGATAACATCATTTAGGATTTTATTTAAATACTACGAAGACATCTTCACAGATTTGTGTAGGTATTAGATATTGCAGTGTATTTTACTTCACTTTATTCTTTAATCTTTGAAGACAAATATTTTTAAGCGAGCAAAAGATTTCGCGGCTTCCCTGATAGGCTTGGACATTAAGACCAAGAGAGGCTCACCATCTTTCACGTTGTTCCAAATAAGCCTCGGTGAAAGTTGTTTCGAAAACACTTAAAAAAGACTAAGTGAAAATAAAAAAAATCTGTTAGTGAGTACCGACGGTATATAACACGATAGTAGATGAAGATGCATGGATTCACTTAAATGGTTGCATCTTCGTTTACCAAGGTAAACTTAGAATTGTAAGATGAATTGATAATTTGTATTATATAAATCCTATACCTAGGTATAGGATTTATATAATACAAATTATATTTAAAACAAACCAAATATCTTCACGCAATTCCCAATACTAGATAGGGTAGACAGAGTCTAGTCGAGATAATTAAGTCCCTTCGACACACCTTCCACCAAAGATATTTTTGGGACAACGTGACAGGTGGTGTGCCCATCGCCGTGTTTATGTCCAAGCCAACGATGTAATTCGTACATAAGTTTTTTAAAAACTCATTGGTACGAGCCCGCCACCTGGGGATCGAACTCGGCTCTCTTGACTCGAAATTCCCAACCCAACCCAACCACTCGGCTGTCGTGACTTGTAATAATGTTTTAAATTTTTGTTTGTTTTTCTGTCTATTTGATCCGGTTAATTTCTGAATTCTGTTCGGCTAGACTAATCCAATGAGACTTTCCCTGCCGGATAGCTGATGTTATAATATTATAACCTTAGGTTACTGTTATTTTTGAAAAATTATAAGAGTTCCACGTTAACTTAACATAAGTTGCGAGCAAAGCTGCGGGAGCAGTTAGTATAAAAAGAAATCAGATCTGGAACTGAATTATTTTAACGTAATCTCTGATATCGAATTCAGTATCTATGAAACCTATTAAGAATACGAAGAATATAATAGTTTTTTTTTTATATTTTAAAAACTGTTCAAATGTTAATATAAAAATCTGAAAATTGCAAATCACCGTTCAACATTACGTCCATACGTCACAAAATCCCTATTTGTAAGGTACGCAAAAGTAAATACAAAAGGTAAATTGCCTGTAGCTGTTTTCAGCACCGTAATGATGTCATCACGCGTCCCGCGTAATCGAGAGTCACGGGAATTTCGTTGTTCCCAACCAATAGAACTGGGTTTCATTCACACGGTGGCGCGATGAAAATGAATGAAAAACGCATGGCGTTATTTTATCTTTTTTTATATTACTATTCATCAAAATTTTATAACTTTAATAACTTAATTTAATTAAAGTAATAAATTAGCTTTATTTATTTAATATACGTAAGTACTTTGTTTATTTGTATTTATTTGTAGATAGATTTTGGTACTATTGGTACATGCCGGCCACCTAGGGGTCGAACTCTACGGTCTCCTGACTCGAAATCCGGTCACCCAATAACTTTGTCTCTAATAAGCATATCCCCGTGTAATTTTTCAGGAAAGGAGAAATCTTTTTTTTTTCTTCAGACTTTTTACAGGCTGTTAGTAAATAATAAAAAGTTTTCTTGGTTATATTTTTTGTAGTGATGAATTCAAATCCAATCACATAATTGATTCACCAAAATAAGAAAATTTACAGAAAAATTACATATTGAGAAAAATGAAAATACGTAATTTTTTTATTATCATAATATAAATTATTAGTGAGCAATCCACTTATACGCGAGGGTTTTATCATTAACGTATTTTATTGTTATAATAAACCTTCTTATAAAGATTTTAATATTTTTTCTGTTAACAGGAGAGTTCCACTCATTTACTGGATTTTGTTATAGAAGTCTATAAACCGTCCCATGGACCATTAAATATGTTCAGTTTCTAAAATTAACCCCATGGACCATTAAATATGTTCAGTTTCTAAATTTTTTGCCATGGTGGTATCGGCGTACGGCACGGCTTTCTTCTCATGGGTGTCGTAAAAAGTGACTAAGACAAAACCTTGACGATATCAATTTCTACCGACAGATGGCGGGATAACCATTACATTTAAATATCAGACCAAAATAAGCTGTCCGCTGACAGGCAGCAGCGTCTAAGGTTCAAGATATCGGGAACTGCGACACTGGAAGACGGGGGAGACTATTAAAGGCTGTTGTCTGTGTATGTATGTATGTAATAATAAACATTATAAACAAATAGTAACAATAAATAAATAATACATATATAGATAGGGACAACATCACATACATTGCTCCGACCCCCATATTTGATGCTAAAGCACTTGAGGTATGGGTCTCGGAAACAGCGAAGACACCACAAACACCCAGACACGAGAACATGTAGAAAAAGTGGTTTTTCTATATTGACCCGACCGGAAATCTAACCCGGGACCTCGAGATGTCAATACCTTGAAAACCGTTGTTTATGCCACTCGTCCACGGAGGTCGTCACTATTATGTAAGATAATAGTTTAATATGTATAGTGATTTATTTGTGTTACATCACTCGCATACATAATCAACAAAAGGCTCTGGGCAATTCTCTACTTAAGTGCCCAAGTTAATGCAAACAAGATACCGTAAACAAAGTAATCCTTTTACGAAACATAACATTAATGTCCGAAGATAATAACTTAAGCCGATAAACGCTTAAGGCATTTATTGGGTTAGTAATAAACTATATCTGCCGTAATGATGCATTGTTATTGATTTTTTAAGCATGTTAGCCATACTAAGCTTGTTAAATTTCTCATATTTTTAAGTTAATATGTTGTTTTGATGTCATGTTGTAAATTAAGTCATTTCGACCCACTTTCCAACATGTATGTATGAATGTTTATCTATGAAAATATGTAACTTTAATGTATCGTTGGCTAAGACACTGAGACGGCGATAGGCTCCCCACCTGTCAAGTTGTCCCAAATAATTATCGGTAATTAGAACACTATTCTTTTCAATAGCAAAGATACCTAGTAGATGCTGGAAACTTATTTCAGCATCTGCTATGTATCTTAAAAATATACCAAGCAGAAATCAAATAGTCTGATGACACGATTAGTCTCGAAGAAGGGAGGTGTCTTATACTAGTCTACATAGGTATCTTATACTTTTAACAGTGGTAGAGCCACGCATCAGCTTTTGTTGTTACAGGAATGGGCCGGCTCGTCCGGGGAAGTACCATGACCTCACAGAATACCGGCGTGAAGTAGAAGTCTAACAAAATTCTGCGTTTCGTCTGGTGAGTGCAGGTAACTGGAGGCCCAAACATCCCCCTCCCCCAATTCTCGGGGGGGGGGGCACTCTAAGGCCGGCAACGCATCTGCTATGCCTCTGGTACGGTAATCACTTACCATCATGTGAGCCACCTGCTCGTTTGCCTCCCTTTTCTATAAATAATAATAAAAATACTGTGATCGCCCATCCGCTTGTCTAGACTTGTCAAGCCTTCACCCTACAGTGGACTTTTAAAATCCGTTAACTAAGTAAGAAAGTAGTATAATAATGATGTTTATATTTTATTCCCTACGTTCGCCTGATTAACAAAAACAAGCTGGCTTCATTAGGAAGTTCATAACAAATCTGTCATATGTGTACTAGCAATACTTGGTAAAGCTTTGCTGTGTAAAATCTGATATTAATTTTAATAGCAAACATTTTAGGGAAAATAGTAATATTTGAGGATAGCAGTGGAAATAATATCACGCATACGCAAATCGACGACCTCGACGAATTGGGCGTTGATCCGACTGGAATTCTAATCCTGAAACCTACTTTGGTAGAAAACTCTCTTTCCACATTTTTCTGATTGTTTGTGATACTTTCGTGGTTTCTGATTCCATTACACAAGTATTTGAGATACTTGCTTGTAATGTAATAGATGATGTAAATATTACAATATCGTTTGTAAGTCAAAAATAAAAGTTATTTGGTTGTACAGGTGTACAAACTACAATTTAAAACAATAACTATTATTTATTTATCTTTATGTACAGGCCCTGACGGGGTAGCCAGAGAGAACAGATCGCCAAGTGTCACGATCCTTTCATACCTCTTTCGCTTCTTTCAGATTCATGATTTTCTATATTCATGCACGTCTCGGTGTCCGAGTACTCTTGACCCTCCCCTCTTCGAGCAGTTTGCTGACATGGTCTTCAAAAGTTAGTCTCGGCCTACCTTGACGACTTTACGAGTAATATCAACTTTCGCGCTGTATATTTTCTTCACCATTCGGTCTTCACTCATTCGCCCAACGTGTGCACGCCCTTATCAATTTTAGTGATAAGATCATCTTTCAAACCTGCCATATTCCGAATCTCTTCGTTAGGTTTTCGGTCGGCCAAGGTAACGCCGCACATTTTATGAAGAGACCGCATCTTCAATGCAACTTATTCGGTTTTTTTATAAGTATAAGTTTTTTTTTGTTTTGGTTTTCTTAAAGTACTTTTAGATATGGATACTTTAGGAATGTATATATAATTACTATTGGATGTAAGTGCAACAATTTGTTTAAAAATTTCAAGTCACTCTAGCGATTAATATCGAGTTTTACGACTTCAAAACTACTCAATTTTTTTTTTCATTCTTAGCTGAGGTATAATATGCGTTACCTTATAACTTAAAAAAATATACTTATAAATTATGCTACGGTGTGACGCACGGCCAGTGTGAGCGTTATATCCGGGCATATCCTAAATGACGTCGTTAGTGCGGTCCGAACCCTTTGTGCGGTTCTTATCTGCATTTCGCGGTTGTCCGAGGCCGCGGGATCGCCCCCAGGTAATTGTTGTTCACACAGTGATTTGTAAGTTAATTAAATTTAATAAAATAGACGAAATAGATGTTTCCGTGTAAATGAGGATTAGTTGACGAAATTAATTTGTTTATTCCTTTATTAGGAATTATCGTGTAACATGTTTGGTAGAAACTTTAATGTATTTTAGATAAAAAATTAAATGTTATTTCAACGTATTCTCAATGACGTGTTGTGTTGTATTCGTAAGAGGCCATTTAGTAAATAGCTACTGGCTACCTTCAGATAACCATCTTCGAACATATTAACACACTTCAACAGATCGTTGAGCATCTAAACTGTTAGGAGTCTAGTACTTGTAACTCGGCATAGTTTATAATCGGTATTTAGTTTTAAATCTAAATAATAAATTGTATTAAGTAATGTGAAATGTATTTTTTGACGACCTACGTGAACGAGTGGCGTAAACACTGGTTTTCAAGGTGTCGCCATCTCAAGGTCAATATAGAAAAACCTTTTGTACATATTCTCGGGTCTGGGTGTTTGTAGTGCCTTCGTTGTTTCCGATTCCCATACCTCAAGTGCTTTAGCATCTTACATTGGGATCGGGGCAATGTATGTGATGTTGACCCTATCTATATATGCATTTGCTTATGTATGTCTCCTTGGTTACAAATAAATACTTCTAAATAAGTGAAGGCTGGTCTCCCCTTTACTTTTTATACAAAACTTTTTTTACAGAATATCTTATCTTTAATTACCAAATTTTATACATTGCGTATAAGATAGAGATTTTATATAATTATTCAGTATTACCAGTTGCAACGAAATGTTATTAGTAATTAGTTATCAAATTAGAGATACATTCAAAAATCAACTGACACGGGCGGGACTCGAACCTCTGCTATAGCGTGACAACACTCATACTCGGGGTATATGTTCTACACACACGTCAGGAATATGTATGATACATTTATATGGAAGATATTCTATGTATTCTTCCTGTAAATAAATATCTTCACGCAATTCCCAATACAAGGGTAGACAGAGGTCCAGAAGTCCCCTTGACCCACTTTCCACAGAAGATATTTTTCGGGACAACGTGACAGGTGGTGAGAATGTCGCCGTCTTTATTTCTAATCCAACGATATAATTCATACATAAGTTTTTGAAAAATCCATTGTTACGAGCCTGCCACCTGGAGATCGAACTCGGGTCTCTTGACTCGAAATTCCGACCACCCAACCACTCGGCTATCGTGACTTATTTATTAAAAGTTCACACAATGTAATCATGATGGCCTGTAACAGTCTCTTGCTGAAAATAGGCCTCACCCGTGGTTTGCCGTTATCTTTATGTTTGGCAAACGGATTGGCGATCGCACCTTAGATGGTGATTTTGGTCTGGTTATTTCGATATTGTTGTAAGCCATAACAGCCAGTCATCGTGAACTTATTACATTTTAAGACTTTTCCCTTAGTCGCTTCTTACGACACTATGAGAAAGATTATGGATGCCGTGGGTTTACTGCAGCATGTATTCTTACACCGTAAACGAGACTGCCAGTCGAAAACTATTACTTATTAATAATAGTAATTTATACTCGAGTAAATATTCATATTCATGACACAAATGCTTTTTTGGTAGGCAGGGTCTCTACCAACTTGGCTAACGGGCTGTCATCATAAATTTAATTCTTTTTCATGTGTGATCCATCAAATATTATTTATGTTCCAATATTGAACTTTCTTTCTTATTTCTATCCGTTCTATACAACGTGCTATTTAATCCTCTATATCCTATATAATTGAATGATCGTTTTAAATTCCTGAACGATCCTCATCATCGAACTTTGAGAGCATAAGAAAACTTGCAGTTAAAAATGCCAATTCATAACTCAAATTAATTTTTCAATCGGGCATTTTACATTAAGGCTGTCCTTCTACGGAATGACTTGCCTTTGACAGTGAGACATGCCAAATCTTTAACATTGTTTCAGAAACTAGTAAAGTATTATTATTTATCCCTTTAATTTATTTATGTTACCGTACCTCAAGTGCTTTAACTTCTTACATTGGGATCGAAACTATGTATGTGATGTTATCCCTATCTGAGATGACTCACCACCTGTCACGTTGTCCCGAAAATATCTTGAGTAAAAGGTGGGTCGAAGGGACTAAATTGTCTAGACTAGACCTCTGTCTACCCCTGTGTTGGGAATTGCGTGAAGATATTTTTTTCTATCTTTCTATCTTAAACGAATGCAATAACTAACTGTTAACTTGATTTCGAAATTGATATTAACATATATTCCTTACACCAACAGTCAGTCATATTCTGGCTCTAACCCAAAGCGTATTGAATTCAGTAAGCTTTATTATATCACTGAGAATAGGCAGTTCGTCTCTAATATTGTCTATAATTCAATTATACTTAGGTATCAATAAGTAATAGGGAATATTAGAGATTCTAAAGTTAAAAAATCTAAAGAAATAACTTAAACTTAAACTTTCGTAAATTAAAAAAAGGTATTTTTTTACAGCATAGGGTGGCAAACAAGCAGGCGGCTCACGTGATGGTAAGTGATTACAGCCGCCCATGAACATCCACTATACCAGAGGCATAGCAGATGCGTTGCCGGCCTTAGAGTGCCCCCCCCCCTCCAGAATTGGAGGAGGGGGGGGGGGCCTACATAATTCATTAAGGCATTCATTAATATCCGTATAGAATTTTCAGCCTCTTATTAACTGTAACTTCATAAGGGACGTGATGTTGTTCGTGTGGTAGCGGCGTAAGAATATGCCTTCCCCTTCCTTCCCGTATTATTGGAAGCAACTACCTTAAAAGTTATAGTGGCATATTGGCCACCTACAGATAGCGTCCAGCAGCGTCTGTTGTTTGTTTGTACCATTGTTCTATCTTTTTTTATATCAAGTTAAGAGAGATAGATACAGTAACATTTTAATAACATATATTGCAACTGAGAAAATAATATAATATAAAAAATTTATAATACGTACATAAATGAAACTTGCTGGAAATCAAATCCTTGTAATTTTTTTCCTTTTGAAAAATTTATATATATAATATAAATATACATAACATACGAAAATATTAATTTTATATTTAGAGATAATTGGAAATATAAGTCACGATAGCCGAGTGGTAGGGTGGCCGGGATTTCGAGTCGAGAGATCCGAGTTCGATCCCCAGGTGGCAGACTCGTACCCATGGGTTTTTCAAAAACTTATATACGAATTGTATCGTTGGCCTGGACATAAAGACGGCGGTGGGCTCGCCACCTGTCACGTTGTTCCGAAAATATCTTCGGTGGAAGGTGAGTCGAAGGGACTAAATTGTCTAGACTAAACCTCTGTCTACCCCTGTATTGGGAATTGCGTGAAGATATTTTTTTCTATCTTTCTATCTTAAACGAATGCAATAACTAACTGTTAACTTGATTTCGAAATTGATATTAACATATATTCCTTACACCAACAGTCAGTCATATTCTGGCTCTAACCCAAAGCGTATTGAATTCAGTAAGCTTTATTATATCACTGAGAATAGGCAGTTCGTCTCTAATATTGTCTATAATTCAATTATACTTAGGTATCAATAAGTAATAGGGAATATTAGAGATTCTAAAGTTAAAAAATCTAAAGAAATAACTTAAACTTAAACTTTCGTAAATTAAAAAAGGTATTTTTTACAGCATAGGGTGGCAAACAAGCAGGCGGCTCACGTGATGGTAGTGATTACAGCTGCCCATGAACATCCACTATACCAGAGGCATAGCAGATGGTGCCTCCTCCAGAATTGGAGGAGGGGGGCCTACATAATTCATTAAGGCATTCATTAATATCCGTATAGAATTTTCAGCCTCTTATTAACTGTAACTTCATAAGGGACGTGATGTTGTTCGTGTGGTAGCGGCGTAAGAATATGCCTTCCCCTTCCTTCCCGTATTATTGGAAGCAACTACCTTAAAAGTTATAGTGGCATATTGGCCACCTACAGATAGCGTCCAGCAGCGTCTGTTGTTTGTTTGTACCATAGTTCTATCTTTTTTTGTATCAAGTTAAGAGAGATAGATACAGTAACATTTTAATAACATATATTGCAACTGAGAAAATAATATAATATATATATATATATATATATATATATATACATATATATATATATATATATATATATATATATATATATATATACATATATATATATACATATATATATATACATATATATATATATATATACATATATATATATATACATATATATATATATATACATATATATATATATACATATATATATATATATATATATATATATATATATATACATATATATATATATATATATATATATATATATATATATATATATATATATATATATATATATATATACATATATATATATATACATATATATATATATATATATATATACATATATATATATACATATATATATATACATATATATATATATATACATATATATATATATATATATATACATATATATATATACATATATATATATACATATATATATATATATATATATACATATATATATATATATACATATATATATATATACATATATATATATATATACATATATATATATATATATATATATATATATACATATATATATATACATATATATATATACATATATATATATATACATATATATATATATACATATATATATATATATATATACATATATATATATATATATACATATATATATATATACATATATATATATATATACATATATATATATATATATACATATATATATATATATATATATATATATATATATATATATATATATATATACATATATATATATACATATATATATATACATATATATATATATATATATATATATATATATATATACATATATATATATACATATATATATATATATACATATATATATATATACATATATATATATATATATATATATATATATATATATATATATATACATATATATATATATATATATATATATATATATATATATATATATATATATATATACATATATATATATATATATATATATATACATATATATATATACATATATATATATATATATATACATATATATATATACATATATATATATATATATATATACATATATATATATATACATATATATATATATATATATATATATATATATATATATACATATATATATATATACATATATATATATATACATATATATATATATATATACATATATATATATATATATATATATATATATATATATATATACATATATATATATATATATATATATATATATATATATATATATACATATATATATATACATATATATATATACATATATATATATATATATACATATATATATATATACATATATATATATATATACATATATATATATATACATATATATATATATATATATATATATATATATATATACATATATATATATATATATATATATATATATATATATATATATATATATATATATATATATATATATACATATATATATATATACATATATATATATATATATATATATACATATATATATATACATATATATATATATATACATATATATATATATATACATATATATATATATATACATATATATATATACATATATATATATATACATATATATATATACATATATATATATATATATATATATATATATACATATATATATATATATACATATATATATATATACATATATATATATATATACATATATATATATATATATATATATATATATACATATATATATATACATATATATATATACATATATATATATATACATATATATATATATACATATATATATATATATATATACATATATATATATATATATACATATATATATATATACATATATATATATATATACATATATATATATATATATACATATATATATATATATATATATATATATATATATATATATATATATATATACATATATATATATACATATATATATATACATATATATATATATATATATATATATATATATATATACATATATATATATACATATATATATATATATACATATATATATATATACATATATATATATATATATTTACATCCTTGGCTGAAACGTGAAGATGGCGACTCGCTCACCACCCGTCACGTTGTTCCGAAAATATCTTCGGTGGAAGGTGAGTCGAAGGGACTAAATTGTCTAGACTAGACCTCTGTCTACCCCTGTATTGGGAATTGCGTGAAGATATTTTTTCTATCTTTCTATCTTAAACGAATACAATAACTAACTGTAAACTTGATTTCGAAATTGATATTAACATATATTCCTTACACCAACAGTCAGTCATATTCTGGCTCTAACCCAAAGCGTATTGAATTCAGTGTTTTATTATATCACTGAGAATAGGCAGTTCGTCTCTAATATTGTCTATAATTCAATTATACTTAGGTATCAATAAATAATAGAGAATATTAGAGATTCTAAAGTTAAAAATCTAAAGAAATAACTTAAACTTACACTTTCGTAAATTAAAAAGGTATTTTTACAGCATAGGGTGGCAAACAAGCAGGCGGCTCACGTGATGGTAGTGATTACAGCTGCCCATGAACATCCACTATACCAGAGGCATAGCAGATGGTGGCCTCCTCCAGAATTGGAGGAGGGGGGCCTACATAATTCATTAAGGCATTCATTAATATCCGTATAGAATTTTCAGCCTCTTATTAACTGTAACTTCATAAGGACGTTATGGTTTTCGTGTGGTAGCGGCGTAAGAATATGCCTTCCCCTTCCTTCCCGTATTATTGGAAGCAACTACCTTAAAAGTTATAGTGGCATATTGGCCACCTACAGATAGCGTCCAGCAGCGTCTGTTGTTTGTTTGTACCATAGTTCTATCTTTTTTTGTATCAAGTTAAGAGAGATAGAACTACAGTAACATTTTAATAACATATATTGCAACTGAGAAAATAATATAATATAAAAAATTTATAATACGTACATAAATGAAACTTGCTGGAAATCAAATCCTTGTAATTTTTTTTTCCTTTTGAAAATTTATATATATAATAATTCTATTTTTTTTTAAATGGGACTGACTTGTGTACTTTAATTAGAATAATATATAGAAAGAATTATTAATTTCTCGTGGACCGTTTAGCTTTAATCGAATATTATTCTTTCATTCCGTGAAAATTTCGATATAATTGTCGCTTAAACACTTTTGTCGAATAAATTTAATAGGTTTTTCAAAACTTATATACGAATTGTATCGTTGGCCTGACATAAAGACGGCGGTGGGCTCGCCACCTGTCACGTTGTTCCGAAAATATCTTCGGTGGAAGGTGAGTCGAAGGGACTAAATTGTCTAGACTAAACCTCTGTCTACCCCTGTATTGGGAATTGCGTGAAGATATTTATTTATATTTATTTATTCAAGATTTATAAAAAAATGCTCGTTAAACTAAAAAATATGCACACTTGAACAATATCTTCATCCGTAAGAAGATAAAAATAGGAATAAGTATTTTTCTTGAAAGCGAATGCGGTAGTTGTTATTTTGTAGTTCACATAAACTGAGATTAAGAACGTTTTTACTTTAGGAGCCACCGTTGTTCTGTGTTGAGTTTTATATTCCGATTTGGCGTGTTTCCAACTATCTGCTGCGGGAAAAAGTAATATTTTAGCATATTTCGATACGGATAAGGCTACGTAGGGCGGGTAACAGGTCAAAATTCACCAGAGGTCTTCCTTCATCTGAGTGTGGAAAGAGTCAAATAAGCAGAAGCCTTGAAAATGCCAATCATTATTTAATCCTATCGCATATTCCCAATACTGGGTAAGGCAGAGGTTTAGACTCTTAAGACTTTTTAGATCCAACTTTCACCGGAGCATGTTTGGGAGAATGAGAGAGATAGTGAGCATATCGCCATCTTAGTATCTAAGCCAACGGTGTAATATAATCTACATATACATTAAGGTACCTAATACCCTACCAATGTGGTTCTACTTGTGAGAATGGATACTGATAACGTATACTACCGGTGGAGGACGGAGAGATTCTCTTTAAGTCATGATCACCCGACCTGGCTGGTAGCTACCTCCTTCCTGCAGTACATCGCACGCTACATCATTAAAGGTAGAAACATGGCCAAAGCGGCATCAGAGGTAGATTATCTTGATTTTAGTTATAGCCAAAATAATATATTTTTATTTCGTTATTAATTAATCTCTACCTTTGTGTGTGTAATGACTAAGCGAATTAAATTTATTCGACAAAAGTGTTTAAGCGACAATTATATCGAAATTTTTCACGGAATGAAAGAATAATATTCGATTAAAAGCTAAACGGTCCACGAGATATTAATAATTATAAATAAATAAATATCTTCATCCGTAAGAAGATAAAACGAAGATATTAAAAGAAATAACTTTACGTCATTCCAAATACTGAGGTAGACAAAGGTCTAGATAATTAAGTTCCTTCGACCCACCTTCCACCGAAGACGATCTTTTAACACAACCTGACAGGTGGTGAGCCCGTCGCCGCCTTTATGTCCAAGCCAACGATGAAATTCGTACATAAGTTTTTGAAAACTCATTGGTACTGCCACCTGGGGATCGAACTCAGGTCTCTCGACTCGAAATTCCGACCACCCAACAACTCGGCTATCGTGACTTTTCGTGATATTAATAATTCTTTCTATATATTATTCTAATTAAAGTACACAAGTCCAGTCCCATTTAAAAAAAAATAGAATTATTATATGTTTAACGGGACGGACATGTAAAGCAACAATAGTATATGTGCATGCGTATGTTATTTGCCGTTATGGAATGTACCAAGAAGATAAAACGAAGATATTAAAAGAAATAACTTTACGTCATTCCAAATACTGAGGTAGACAAAGGTCTAGATAATTAAGTTCCTTCGACCCACCTTCCACCGAAGACGATCTTTTAACACAACCTGACAGGTGGTGAGCGAGTCGCCATCTTCACGTTTCAGCCAAGGATGTAAATCATACATAACTTTTTGAATAAACCTTGACTCGAATTCCGATCTACTAACCACTACGCTATCGTGACTTTTAAAAGGAACAACTGATTAAAACAACCCCATAGTCTAGTTGGTAGTAGCCTTGCTTTCGAAGCGAAGAATTGCGGGTAAGAATCCTGCTGGGAGTAAACATTCCCGTATTCATCACGCGAATGTTAACTCCCAGCGTATGAACGTATACACTTGAGTCATCGATGTCTATATATAATGAATATTTATTTATGTAAATGTATACATACATGCAAATGAACAGCATCACATAATTTGCTCTGATCCCCAAGTAAGCAGCTAAACCACTTATGTTATGGAATCGGAAACAACGAAGGTACTACAAAGGCCCAGACCCGATAAAATGTAGAGAAAGTCGATATAACTTGGGACCTCTGGGATGTGGTGACACCTTGAAAACCGGCATGTACCGTCACGCGTCCACGTCATCGTCATGTATGTATCTATGCACTTAAGTATATTGTACTACTACGATGGCGATAGGCCACTTGTTACGATGTCCCTAATGAGCTTCAGCGGAAAGTAGGTCAAAAGGACTACATTGTCTAGTCTGCCTTAATGAATTATGAAGGCCCACACATACCCCCCCTCCCCCAATTCTGGAGGGGAGGGCACACATCTGCTATGCCTCTGGTATAGTGGATGTTCATGGGCGGCGGTAATCACTTACCATCACGTGAGCCGCCTGCTTGTTTGCCACCCTATGCTGTAAAAAAATACCTTTTTTTAATTTACGAAAGTGTAAGTTTAAGTTTAAGTTATTTCTTTAGATTTTTTAACTTTAGAATGTCTAATATTAATTATTTATTTAGAATGTTAATATTATTTATTGATACCTAAGTATAATTGAATTATAGACAATATTAGAGACGAACTGCCTATTCTCAGTGATATAATAAAGCTTACTGAATTCAATACGCTTTGGGTTAGAGCCTGAATATGACTGACTGTTGGTGTAAGGAATATATGTTAATATCAATTTCGAAATCAAGTTTACAGTTAGTTATTGTATTCGTTTATGATAGAAAGATTGAAAAAAATATCTTCACGCAATTCCCAACACAGGGGTAGACAGAGGTCTAGTCTAGACAATTTAGTCCCTTCGACCCACCTTTTACTCAAGATATTTTCGGGACAACGTGACAGGTGGTGAGCGAGTCGCCATCTTCACGTTTCAGCCAAGGATGTAAATCATACATAACTTTTGAATAAACCTTGACTCGAATTCCGATCTACTAACCACTACGCTATCGTGACTTTCGTGATATTAATAATTTTTCTATATATTATTCTAATTAGTACACAAGTCCAGTCCCATTTAAAAAAATAGAATTATTATATGTTTAACGGGACGGACATGTAAAGCAACAATAGTATATGTGCATGCGTATGTTATTTGCCGTTATGGAAGGTACCAAGAAGATAAACGAAGATATTAAAAGAAATAACTTTACGTCATTCCAAATACTGAGGTAGACAAAGGTCTAGATAATTAAGTTCCTTCGACCCACCTTCCACCGAAGACGATCTTTTAACACAACCTGACAGGTGGTGAGCGAGTCGCCATCATCGCGTTTCAGCCAAGGATGTAAATCATACATAACTTTTTGAATAAACCTTGACTCGAATTCCGATCTACTAACCACTACGCTATCGTGACTTTTAAAAGGAACAACTGATTAAAACAACCCCATAGTCTAGTAGCCTTGCTTTCGAAGCGAAGAATTGCGGGTAGATCCTGCTGGGAGTAAACATTCCCGTATTCATCACGCGAATGTTAACTCCCAGCGTATGAATGTATACACTTGAGTCATCGATGTCTATACGTATATATAATGAATATTTACTGAGTATAAATTACTATTATTAATAAGTAATAGTTTTCGACTGGCAGTCTCGTTTACGGTGTAAGAATACATGCTGCAGTAAACCCACGGCATCCATAATCTTTCTCATAGTGTCGTAAGAAGCGACTAAGGGAAAAGTCTTAAAATGTAATAAGTTCACGATGACTGGCTGTTATGGCTTACAACAATATCGAAATAACCAGACCAAAATCACCATCTAAGGTGCGATCGCCAATCCGTTTGCCAAACACAAAGATAACGGCAAACCACGGGTGAGGCCTATTTTCAGCAAGAGACTGTTACAGGCCATCATGATTACATTGTGTGAACTTTTAATAAATAAGTCACAATAGCCGAGTGGTTGGGTGGTCGGAATTTCGAGTCAAGAGACCCGAGTTCGATCTCCAGGTGGCAGGCTCGTAACAATGGATTTTTCAAAAACTTATGTATGAATTATATCGTTGGGTTAGACATAAAGACGGCGACATTCTCACCACCTGTCACGTTGTCCCGAAAAATATCCTGTGTGGAAAGTGGGTCAAAGGGACTTCTGGACCTCTGTCTACCCTTGTATTGGGAATTGCGTGAAGATATTTATTTACAGGAAGAATACATAGAATATCTTCCATATAAATGTATCATACATATTCCTGACGTGTGTGTAGAACATATACCCCGAGTATGAGTGTTGTCACGCTATAGCAGAGGTTCGAGTCCCGCCCGTGTCAGTTGATTTTTGAATGTATCTCTATATATATATATATATATATATATATATATATATATATATATATATATATATATATATATATATATATATATATATATATATATATATATATATATATATATATATATATATATATATATATATATATATATATATATATATATATATATATAGTTGTGATAGGCTTGTCGCTTCCGGAACAAAGTCAATGGTGCCCTAGTCAAAAGGCGATAGTCAAAAGGCAAGGCGTAGTGAAAAGTGTACGCCTTGCAATACAAAACGCAGTGTTGGTACCGACTTTGTTATATGGCAGCGAAACCTGGGTATGCCAGAAGAAGCATAAAAGCAGGTTGAATGCAGTGGAGATGCGATCTCTTCGTAAAATGTGCGGCCTTACCATGGCCGACCGAAAGCGAAACGAAGAGATTCGCAATATGGCAGGTTTGAAAGATGACCTTGTCACAAAAATGGATAAGGGCGTGCTTCGATGGTTTGGGCACGTTGAGCGAATGAGTGAAGACCGAATGGTGAAGAAAATATATAGCGCGAAAGTTAACATTAAAAGGGGTCGAGGTAGACCGAGACTAACTTTCGAAGACCGTGTGAGCAAATGTATGATGTAGCTTCCTTAAGTCCAAATACTGTTCATTCCATATATTTTAAGAGAAAATTTTGTGAAATCAGAAGTATATTTAAATTTAATAATGTAATAGAAATGACTTTTATTTTTTTACAGACAGGCGAAAGAAATTTTATAATCAAATATTTAATTACAGAATATAAAAATGAAACTAAAAATACTGTTTCCGCCCGGGATCGAACCGGGGATCTTGTGCGTGTGAAGCACACGTGATAACCGCTACACTACGGAAACTTGAGAGCAGTTTGTAAATAACAATATGTGTAGCAATTTTATATACTATCAAAAGGGGTTCAAAGGGGACGTGACGGCTCTACGTCTTCTAAGGTAAGGGCACAACCCTTGTTAGAATCTCGCTAGGGAAATACATTTATGCCATAAAAATTAATTTTTATAATAGGCTCATAGATGTTTACATCAGTGTTAGTACATATATTGTATCGTTGTGTTGGACATGAAGATGGCAATAAGTTTACTACCTGTCACCTTGTCCCAAAAAACCTTGCCCCTTGCTCCGGTGAATGTGGTACGAATGAACAAAATTATCTACATCTTAGACGATATTGGAAAGAGTGTGAAGGAAAAAAATATACCTCCATGTTTTAATCTACACTTCACTTCATTAACATGAAAGCAGTGCGTAAATAACACTACGTGTAGATTTCAATGTCTTCAAAAACATGGTTTTAAAAAAGGGTTTCTTTTGGGTGGTTATTGGTGATAGACGTGATGACCCATTGACCTAGTTGGTAGAGCCTTCTAAGCTAAGGTTTGCAGCTTCGAATCCCGCTAGAGAAAAACATTTGTGAGACAATTATGAATTATTAATTCAGTTATTGTACTCGAGTCATGTATGGTTACAACTATATAAGACAGCATATTATTGGTTTGGACCTTAATATTGGCTCACTAACTATTCCGGTGAATTGTGGCACATAAGGACCAAATGGTCTAGACATCTGATTACACCGGTATTGGCAAGAAATTTTTTTCAAATTTTGTTACATAATTTGTTCAATTAACTTGCACACTTAATACATTAACTACTTTTTGATTGGCATAACATGCTCGCAATTATTTATTTGTATTTCCTGCTCATCATATACAGAAGCACACGGGTTTTTAATTGTAAATAGTTAAACACAAGCAGGCAGCCATACATACACACACAACGGCCTGTTAAACTTCAGGACAGAATATACTTCCGCAAGGGGAAGTTTGTCATAATTGCCGGGCTTGGCAGGCGGATTAGCGATAGAGTGGATAAACTTTTCAAAAAATATCAGATCAAAATTCAGGAGACCGGTGATGGACAACATTCATCATACATGATGTCTGGTACAGACATTAGCCGGAACAAACAGACAGACATAGAAAATATTTCATAATTTATTGTTTTATGTAAGTAACGTATATATTTTTTATGCATTTAGTGAAAAGCTGTTAATTTGGAATTAAAAACAGACCACTTCAATTTTATCAATACCTATAAATAAACAGATTTCCAGGTGAAAACCTTTTTTTCATTTTTATTTATAACTAACTATACATGTTTTACATTACAAGTTTTATGGACCGTAAAAAGAATCTAAACAATGACATATTAAACAATACCTTTCTATAATGAGATGATTACCGGAATACGGTCAGGAAATAAATTTGGTTATCGGCAATACAGGTTAATGTCGTTTAAAAGTGAACGGCTTACTGTGTGTTTATATATATATATATATATATATATATATATATATATATATATATATATATATATATATATATATATATATATATATATATATATATATATATATATATACATATATATATATATATATCTGCTATGCCTCTGGTATTGCAGGTGTTCATGGGCGGCAGTAATCACTTACCATCACGTGAGCCGCCTGCTCGTTTGCCTCTCTTTTCTATAAAAACAAAAGTAAATGTAAAAGACTTTTAAAAGGGCACAAAGCTGTGCTCATCGTAGTAGAACATTAACTTGACTAATGGTCCTGCCAGTAGCATGCCCTGATCTATGCAGGTGATACAAAATTGATTCTCCGATAGCTCAGTGAAAATTTATGTCCGACATCATTAAAATAACAAATTGTTCAGCATATAATCTGGTGATACGTAAGTAAAATATGATATTACAGTGAACAGGTGTAATAATTTAGTGTACAAAAGTATACATTTAAACGGTAACATATTTCGTATTTGACATTACGATTCAAGAAGTGCCTTCAATATTTAATAAATTCCTAATCTCGTCTTTGTTTATAATTCGATGACTTTCGTGGACAAGTGGTGTACACATAGGTTCTATGTCGTCGCTAGCTGCGAAGTCCCGAGTTCGATTCCCAAGCAGGTTTATGTAGAAAACTCTTTTCTACATTTTTCCAGTTCTTTACGTATGTATGTATGTATTTATTGATTTATTTCGCCCTTTTTATCGTATTGCTTTCTACAATAAATTTTTATAGGCATGACTCAGACAACGCCGCGACCAAAAGTTAGTAATAAATAATAGTAAAATGTATTTTTACGTGATATACTTTTAGTTTTTTTAAAGAGACAAAGGCAATTTCTTAGCGCCTTTGAAACCGTGTGTAATTTCAGTATCCTTTGTTCTGTTTTTGTAAAAAAAAGATTTTACAATGGAATCTTCTAAGTCAGCTGTACGTTGAACAAAAAGCGAATAAGAAAAGTAAAATAGTGTCGGAAATACAAAAGGCACAATTTTTTTTCTTTGAAATCAATGCGGTGAAACTAAATTGTAAACTAACACTATTTACTATTATTTGTATATGTTCCTATTGTCGTTGTTTTCATTATAATAATATAATATTAATATTGTCATATCATCATCATTGTAGACGGCGACAGGCTCACCACCTGTCACGTTGTCTCAAAAATATATTTTCGAGGGTAGGTGGCTCGAAACGTCATAATTGCCTAAACCCCTGTTTACCCCTTTATTGGAAATGGCGTGCAGATATATTTATTTGTGTTGTATCATTAGAATAATCTACAATAAATACCTTAATAGACATGATATATGTATGTAGTTTCCCAATTAGTTAGTTATCAATTAGTTATCAATTTATTTATTTATTATTAAGTTATTTATATGAAGAACTGAAATCAAACTTTGCAAGACATCAAATTTTGATTTACGAGTATGAAAATGGCCACCAATTGTCACTTCAATTTGTTTTTCTATTATGTTTCCCTCATTTAGAGTATTTTTTTCCGTTTTGCTCTCTTTCTATATATTAGTGATAAGTAGAAACTTCATATGTTTTGTTGTTTTTTTTTGGAATGTTTTATGTTAACTGGATAGAAATAACATAAAAATGACAAGTGGTCACGATAGCCGAATGGAGAGATCCGACTTCGATCCACAGGTTGTAGGTTGAACCTATACGATTTATATCATGGACTTAAACACTGCGACAGGCTCACTCCCTGCCACATTGTCAAAAAAAAAATTGAAAGGAGCGTCGAAAGGCCTTAATTGTCTAGACCTATGTCTACCCCAGTATGGGGAATGAAATATAATTATTACTTCCCTAAGCCTTAATTTCCTTTTGACATTGGTATTATAAAAACACCGCACACAATAAAGCTAATTTATACATACCAACAATTTCTGGAAATTATTAGTATCAGAATTTTGTATACAATATTTAATATTCAGTTCTTTAACACGAGATTTTTATTTTAATGAGTCTATTAGGTAAATTAGCGGTTCGTTGAAATATTTGCGTGTTGTAAATGTTTTATACGTTCAATAAAATCCAGTAACATGTTATTCAGAATGATTTCATTATTAAAACCTTTCGTTCCCATGCGATTTAACAGCCATGCTGGGGGCAGTTTGCATTCATTAAAAATGTTTATTCTTTATTTCCTTTTCATTTTAAGGTCTGAATTATATTTACAAAGGCATTATTTTTCACTTCTGAAGCTTCTTGTCTTTTTTAATGTTTATTTTAATTAAACTGAAGCTCAATGCCATGATAAGCGGTTAGGTTTTAATTTCAATAGTAACTTACTTTAAAGATTGTTTATAATATATGAGATCTTTCGAAGTTTCGAGGAAAAAGGTAAAATTGTTCATATTTTTATCTTCACGCCGCTAGGCTACTGTCAAGATCGGTCCCTAAATAGGCAGTTATGACAACGATAAAATAACCTGAGAAAATTTTGAAAACAAAATACAAGTTGGAGTCAAGCAGGGAGGTAACATGCCTATTGAAACAAAATGTTTGATAAGCCTCTTATTTGATGACAGATCATAACGCTATTGAATACAGGGTAAACAGAGGTCTCGACAATTAAGTATTTTCGACCGACCTTCCACCGAAGACATTTGGGACAACGCGACAGGTGGTCAGCCCGTCGCCGTCTATGTCCAAGCCAACGATATGCATCGTACATAAGTTTTTGGAAAACCCATTGGTACGAGCCTTGGGGATCGGACTTGGGGTCGTGTGACTCGAATTCCGATCACTATTTTATTAGTGTATTGTGTGGTAACATGAAATATAATTAAACATGAAAACAGGACGTTACAGATCTCTTCCTTCCATGACTAGGAGTATTGTTAACCACTTCAAACGTCAGGTAGTTTAACAAAAATCAAACGCAAGAAAATCCGTAAATAATCGTTTTATACAAACTTCACTCCATTCCCAACATTGTGACAGACAGAGGTCTAGTCAATTAAGTCCTTATGACCCTTCGTTTACCGAAGACATTCTTTAAGACGCACCTGGTGGTGAGCCTGTTGCCAAGTTTTGAAGAAACCTATGAAGGTACCACCTGTAGATTAATTCGGGTGGGCTATCGTGACTATTCGGCTCGGCTATCGTGACTATTTAGGTTTACAGAAGCTTATATGTTTAAACATATTTCATACCAACTTTTGGTTTTGATGTCATAAATCATTGAAAGGCCATTAAAACATGATATACATTACGTTAATATTATGTAAATAATACCGAATTTCCAACGAAATATAATAATTTATTCGATGCTTATCTGTAATCACCAATTATGTCATTTGCATTATGCCCCTGGGCTCATATCGTGTAACATTTGTAACAATAATTTTGTAACATAGGTATGTTATGCTACGACATTAAAGTCCAGTACACACAGGTGGGGGACAGAATCGACCTCTGAGTATGGTAATTTACTTATAAATCTCAATTTTGGTTTGCTAATTTCCGCATATCAGCGACATCCGTCATCGTTACGGGGCTTTTCCTTTACCCAAATTACTTATCGTCTCATATATCATATCCAAGAGCCCAGCAAAGAACAATGAAATTATATACGTCGATTTTAATTTTTTTTTCTTTCTGCTAATTAAATGTGTATCCAGATAAAAAAACGACGAAGGAAATAATATAAAGAATAGAAGTATCTCTCCCTAGTACGTGTATAATATATCATGTATTGTCAAATAGAAATCCGTAAAATCTGTAAATCAATTTGTTGCCCTCTATGCATACCACATAACATATACATTTACTTTGGTATATGTGTTTAATATGTGTATATATATTGCATATGTAAAAAATATAAATATATGTATATTTATGTATTCTCCTGCTGATTCGGTTCACCTTTGCTTTTACACCACAGCTTTGTCTTTTTAAACAATATTTTAACAATTCATTAATATGTTTTATTCTTTCTTATAACGAATTATTTTAAATTAATTGATCATTTTAAAAACATCTTTCATTCAGCCCGCTAGTGTATGCTAACCCTTACATCTATGTGAAATTATACGTCCGGAAAGATTATATCAGGACGCTCTATGAACATACCGCAGCAGATTTATTTCGTTTACTATTTCGAATATATTAAATTGAGCAAGCCCACGAAAATGTGCATTCGGAGCCAATTCAAAGTTTTCATGTACGTTTTTGTTTTAATTTATACCGTCGCGGCGCAAAGTGAACAGGGTGAGTAATAACGTACGTGTTTTGAAAAGCAGATTAACCTCTTTTAGAGAATTCAGTATAAAATTACAAAGAGCAAGCATACCCTACTTTAAAAATATTTAATTTAAAACCACCTTTTTAATACTTAACCACGTACTTCCCGATACAGAATTAGGCAGATGTCTATATAACTTTTAATTTCTTTCGACCAACATTTCAATCCAATCCACAATCCATTCCAAAAAAAGTCACGATACGTGGTTCGGTGGTTGGAATTTCGAGTCAAGAAACCCCAGTTTGATCCCCAGGAACACACGTACCAATGGTTTTTTTAAATAGTTGTGTACGAATTATATTGTTTGCTTGGGCATAAAGACGGCGACGGACTCACCACCAGTCACGTTGTCCGGAAAATATCTTCGGTGGAAGATGGGTCGAAGACACTTTATACTATAAACTAGACCTCTATCTACCTCTGTATTGGGAATTGCATTAAGATATTTATGTATATTTATTTATTTTATCAACATTTCACTAAACCTTATTTTGGGACAGGTGGTGTGCCGGTCTGAGTCTGGTGGTCGGAGTGGTGTAAAGAAATCACTCATAAATTGATGATAACAATAAAACTAAATGCCTTAAAACTTCTTAATGGGAAGGATCTATAGGTTTATATTTTTAATGGTATTAGTCGATGTCCAAATGCAATATTGCCTTGGATACAAGGAGAGCAACAGACATACCACACAAGCTAAAAATTGTTTACTGGCACAAAGTAATAAAATATTTAAAAAAAAATCGCATTCGGAAATTATACAAATTAAGTTCGCAAAAAAAAAACGAAAGAGTTTAATTTGATCTATCCTTTGGATCCAACAAAATACACTTGAAATAAAATTTTATTGCATTTTTGAAGCTTAAAATATTTAAATAAAGTATAATAAAATCAAATATCTTCAAAGCTATCGAGTTTCCAAGACGAAACAAATACTTTTTTCTTCTTCTAGTATTCAGGAGTCCGGAAATGATTGGATTATTTACATTTTTTTAACTTTTTCTGTTTAAGTTTTTTATAAAGACTTAGATTCTTTGTCTAATATATTTAGTAAATATCCCATTTTTAATTATGTAGCAATCACTATCATTTTTTGTACATTTCATTTCTCTGTCTCTGAAGTCGTAACCACATTGAATTGATTTATTTTCATTGGGTTCTGTTTGTGGTTGGTAAATGTTATAGAGCCAGTAGTAGTTAGGTGTCGAAACTTAATCCCCTGCGAGAATCGAATTTGCAACGTGAATGTCAACGTGTATATTTACTTTCTAAATCGAGTAATGGATATTTATTTGTAAATAGTAATAATAAATACATACATAGATATGGACAATGACATATACATTGCTCTGACTCCAAAGTAAACAGCTTAATCTCCTGTTATGGTATCAGAAACAACAAAATTACCACAAACAAACAGATCCAGGAAAATGTACACAAAGCGTTTTCTACATTTAACCGACCGGAATTCAAATTCGGAACCCCAGAGGCGACGACATCTAGCAAATCGGCGTGTACACCACTCATCCACGGAGGTTTATTATTAATTTATTATTATTAAAATATTGTGTTGCATAACAGCAATTTTTTATCGCAATACTGCTGTTTTTACTTGTTATAAAACACAATTTATTCCCTAATATATTTCCCTAAATATGACCATCTTCAAGCATTGTCAGGATCCTGGTACATTCTTTAGGGGTTAACGATATGTGGGTTAATATGTAATGAATCCTTTGGCTTGACGACGCTGGAGCTGTGAGGACAGTTTCCTGACAGAGAAATCTCGTAACGATTGATCAAAATCTCCAATGTTGCAGCATACAATGTGAGCCGCAATACCTTTGTCAACACATTAGTCTCATGATATAAACGTAGTAATTTCGCCAGCCTTCTGGGTATTCTACCAGATGAAGGTGGTTGGCTTTGCATATGTACTTAAAGTTTAGCAATTTCTTTGCATTTTTTAAGCAACTTACTGATTTTTTTTATTTTTTTATTGAACTTCGTAACTTTAGTCCAGTTCAACACTAAAAAGACACAAGTTTGCGCGTTTACCGCAAAAAAGAAACCCTTCGTCGTGTCACCCCATTTTGAGTGTATTCCCCTAGTTACCTCGCCCAGTATCGGAATCCTTGGCGTCGACATATCGAGCAACGTTCAGTTTCGCGGTTACTTGGAAGGGAAGGCAAAATTGGCCTCTAAAAAACTTGGCGTGCTCAAACCCCGGCCCGTGGCACAAAAATGTTCCAGGTTGTACCCCGGGTAGGAAAGATAAAAGGTATCCGCCGGAGAGGATATCTGCATCTCGGTAAGAAAAAGCAAGGCCGGCTTTGCCGTCTCCGGATGGTAGTGGACGGCATCTAGATTGGAGTGTGACTACAGGGGACTCTCTGATATTGCAGAGATCCACGGCAAGCTTGGTAAGGGGTGCCGAAAGGTTATTTGCTATATTTGCCTCGGACAGTTTGGGAACAGAGGGGAACTTTAGCCCATTCAAAAGCTGATGCGCGGTTCTACCGCTGTTATAAAACGAGTATTCATTTTAGCAATAACTTTCCGAGACCTTCCTTGCAGTTTGTGTTTGTGAGTTACACGGTTGACTTCTAAAATATCCTCCAATGTTATTTTAACACCGACAAGACTTACAATATACATTAAGTAACTATTGACGTTCTCGTTTCTTTGTTCCGGAATCCAGTTTACTTCAAATAGATTTTATTTCATTTCTGCTTACAAATTTTTATATTTAAGATATTTTAAATCATATTATGTACAGTAATTGAAGTAATTTATTATTCAAATTTAAGATGATGACAAGAAAAATAAAATATATAGCGCCATAGCCATTTTTACAACCAATTCTTGATTACAACCATTCGTTTTTACAACCATTTAAACATGATGAAAATTAGCTTCACAATTATATTAGGTCTAAACCTGTAATGGCAATCGTAACCGGAGTTAAAAAAAAGTAAAAAAAAAAACACAGATAACTAAATCACTAAATAACATTTCAGAGAATCCCGTAGCAAACGTCATTCGAAAATCCATGATAGCGACAGCAAAATCTTGTATGGAACACGTGAACGCCACACAACATGACTTGGAGTATCTACGAAAAGAGCCACCGTACCCTGAAAAGTCTTCTTGTATTATCATGTGTCTATTAGAAAAGGTAAACAAAGATGTTATCAAAATCTGTTACGCCATTTCCAGTACAGGGGTAGGCAGAGGTCTAGACAATTAAGTCCTTTCGACCCACCGTTCACCTTTTATTGAAGACATTTTTTCTTGTTTTTACGAGTATGCCCCAGCTAACAATATAAATCGTACATAAGATTTTGAAGAAACCCATCGGTGCGAGCCTACCACCTTGGGATTGAACTCGGGTGTCTTGACTCGAATTCCGATCAACCCACCACTCGACTATTGTGACTGTTGTAAAAACAGTCACAATAAAAACACAAAAGTTGTTAAATGAAATTGATGTAACTGTAATATGAAATTTTAAGTATAATAGTGGTAAAATCATTCCTCTCACCCTGATGAAGGACCTCCGATAGGTCAGAAACTAGTAGGTACCTACATCGATTATAACGTAAGTTTAGCCGTTTTAAATTATTTGATAATAGTAATAATAATTTATTTGAATCGGACAAAAAGTTATCCATATTGAATGGTTAGTAATCCGGTTAGTAACAATTTCAATTAAAACTATGTTAGTATTGTTAGTTTACATCTATTTGAACAAATATCATTTGTGACCCAGTACAATCCCTATCCAGTGGTTCTGGACGGGGCAGTCACTTCTACCAGATATCGCCCTCAGAATGCTGTTGTTGCTACCTCTCAAACGCAGCATCAGTGAGGCTGTTTTGTTGCGGAATATCGCTTGAAATGTATCTGTACGCGCCTCCACAAACATTCCTAAATATATAATATAAAAATGATAAACTGTATATGTTTGATTTTGATATGGTGTGTGAAGCACTCATGTATGCATGGTATTTTCATAAGCTATCAGTCCAGTTGTCCGTGAATCGCACTCGCAGGCGACAGCTGAAAGCAGCCCTATTGCATTAGTTGAAATATCTTCACGCAGTTCCCAATACAGGGGTAGACAGAGGTCTAGTCTAGACAATTAAGTCCTTCGACCCATCTTCTACCGAAGATATTTTCGGGACAACGTGACAGGTGGTGAGCCCGTCGCCGTCTTTATGCCCAAGCCAACGATGTAATGCGTACATAAGTTTTTGAAAAACCCATTGGTAAGAGCCCGTCACCTAGAGATCGAATTCGAGTATCTTGACTGGAAATTCAGACCACCCTACCACTCGGCTATCGTAACTTATCTATTGCATTAGTTGCTGTAGCATTAAGCTGAGCTGACTACCTATTGACCGTCACACTCACTGTCACTAATATAGTTTAATATATCCTACCTTAATTCTCTATTTCATAATTTTCTTTATTTTCATTTCATATATTTTTTCGTTCGTATTCTATTCTTATACGTTTTGACTTAAATAAATTTCACTTGTCAAAAGTCACTATTTTTAAATCTACCACGGTTGCGTAATAAGATTCCTGTGACGGTGAAGTAATCGGCTAGAGTCCGTAGGTGTCCTCTTTTTTACCTTTTTTAATATCGTATTTAACAGTAACAAACCTTTTCGAAGGTAGCAAAAATTATCTAACAGAAACTTAGCTCAAAAGACCCGAGTTGCATCCGCAAACGCCTGTCTCGTACCCATGGGTTTTTTTAAAATGTTCATACATTCAACGTTGGCTTGGACATAAACACTGGCTTACTACTTTCCCCAAATTCTTCCCACTTTTACTTTTCCCAAAACATGTCTGGGGTGAAGGGTGGGTCGAAAGGGTTTAATTATCTAGACCTCCCATTATTGGGAATGGCGTGAGGGTATATATTTTAAATCATATTTTTTACAATGATTGTCAGGTTGGAGTAGTTAAGAACAATAGGTATTCAAAATCAGGGTTCATGCTGGCAGTTTCACCATTGATATTAGCAAAAAAGAAGAAATTGGAGCATATGAAGACAGTTTCCGAGAATTGTGACAAAGAGGTAATAAATATATACTATAAAGAGGTAATAATATAAAATAATAAATACTATGATGAAAAACTGTAAAATGAAAAATTAAAAATATATAAGTCATATATCTGAAGAAGTCCACTGTAGTACGTAGGCCTCCCAGTATGAGAAGGTTTGCCATAATCTCCACAAGAGACGACTGGATTGGCGGCTGCTGACTGACGCCTTGCACCTCTGATGCTCCGACGGGACTTGGGTCTATTCTTTTTACTTTAGCCGCTTATTACGTCACCTACACGAAGAAATATTTGGTATGTTCTTACGGCGTAACCACAAAGCAAAATTAAAAAGTAAACAATTATTGTTCTTAAAATAGGATACATATCCTAAATAATGTGCACGGCGGTAAAAAATAAAATCAGCTTGTTTTATTTTTTACGGCCGTGTCGACCCTCATTTCACCAGAAAAGCTTAGTTGGCAATCACGTGACAAGTAATGAGCCTACCGCATATTAGTGTCAATACTCGTACAAATAGTACGTAGATTTAGAAGAAAATCATTGGTATTGGTTGACTAGAGTCTTGTGATTTGAATTCAAATTATCTCACCACTCGGCTATTGTAAATTTCATACTACAAAACTGTACCTATCTGAAAATTTATCAAAATTAGCGGTTTAAAGATTCTATATTGTCTACGTCCAGCCATATTTTAAATTGGGTCTTCGTGTCATATTTTAATTACATTAGCGTTTGTAATGCTTCATTTAACTGATATAAGCTGAAGAGACGATATAAGCTGAGCTGACGATATGAGCTGACGAGATACGAGCTGATATAAGCTGAAGAATAGGTATATCGATCAGTAAATTGTCTCTAAACTAAAATAATACAAAAGAAAAGTTTAATCGACACGCTTCGTGATGGCATTATCTTGCATCTTAGATCATAAAAA